>JAJEKB010020874.1:33867-90757 GCA_022393335.1 Macrotrachela quadricornifera | reverse complement strand
GCTATTTAATCTTTCTGTAGCTATTTAATCTTCTACATAGCTATTTAATGTTTCTGTAGCTATTTAAATTGTTCTATAGCTATTTAAACTTTCTATAGCTATTTAATCTTCTCGACAGCTATTGAAACTATAAAAGAAAACTTTTGTGAAATGAGTATTTCGAAAAGAAGAGAGTTTTTTACGTGTAGAATTTTTAGATGATTATTTAGCAATAAATGTATTTTTATAAATAAAATTTTATCTGAAATACCACTTTTTAATGTTTAAATGTTAAGAAAATCATTATCTAATATATCAAGAAATTGAGTATAATTTTGCAGACAAATATATGAATATTTCTCTCTTCTAATTTTTATTTTGGTTGTTGCCTGAGGGGAATACTGAATAATTAACAATAAATTCAGTTGATATATTTTCATAAGATTTGAGTGAAATAATACATATTTATCATCCCGACCAAAAAAAAAAGAAAAAAAAAGTAAATAATACTGTTTCAGGCTTATTTATCGAGAGTTTTAAAAATTAAATCTCTTCATTTTCAAATAACCGAATCTTTCAGTAGAAACAAGGTTGTTATTTCAATGAAGTATATATAAGCGTAATATTTTCATAATATTGAATGTTCTTTAATCATGAAAATTTAGGGACACGATGATGTGATTATTGTAAAAGAAGATCTGGAATCAGATGTTCACCATAAATTTTAAAAAGATATCTATTGTCGAAAAAACAAGAAAACCTCACTATTATCTATATATGGATACCTTCGACATCTCTGCATTAACACAATCAAAAATAAAACTTAGAGCAGGGTGCAGGAAAAAGGGCAGAGCAGAGTGAGTCCTTCATACCCTGCAACTTCAAACTTCAATAGGGCAGGACATGGTACATGAGAGAGAAGAACAGGGCAGGGCAGGTCACAGTACATGAGAGAAGAGCAGGGCAGGGCAGGGCAGGGCAGGACACGGTACATGAGAGAGCAGAGCAGGGCAGGGTAGGATATGGTACATGAAAGAGCAAGGCAGGACAAAACACGCTATATGAGAGAGCAGAGCACGGCAGGGCAGGACACAGTACAAAAAATTGCCGTATGGCACCTCTGGTGTATATAAACAAGGGATATATCGTTCCATGTATTGATATGAAGATATACAACGTAGAACAAGATTTTAGAATGTTTATGTGCCCAAAAAATGTTGAAAAACGACCATTAGTAAAAAAAAAACTTTATTAAGCCGCCCCCCCCTTAGAAAAATGGCTTTTTTCGAAAATAAATCTATATTGAGTTTTTAGTATAGGAAGATGCGCCGGAATTTCCTCTTTCAGAATATGTATGGCTTTTTAAAAAATGGCTAGGTTTCCAAAGACTTATCGTAAAAAATTTCCACCCTAGTATCCTGTTTTCCTAGAAATTTTTATGATTTTCAGTTTTTGAAAAACTGCTTATTGTTCGATATAACCGGATTGGATATAACATTTTTTTATATTAAGTATGATAGATAGCGTTAGCTTATTCACCTGTTGCGCGCTTTAAAAAAGTCCATTGACACTTATTGAAAATATACCATGTAAACATGGTTTTTTTGAGATTCGGCTGTAAGAATCCATTTCGAAAACTTCTTTCACGTTTTTCTCAAACCGTAGTTTTCAATTAGGAAAATTGGAATCGCTCCTTCATATCTTGAGCTATACCCAATATTTTTTTTATTTTAAAGGTCTCGACCAGTTTTTTTTAAATTTGACTCCTAGGTTAAAAAAAGTTAGTTTCACTGTCGTCGGAATACCGTTTTTTATGATTATTTGAAAGTATGTGCACCAAAACATTAATAAAAAATTAATAATACACAATTTAAAAATTCTGTCTGATAAAAAGTTGCATACTGACATTAGCTTTAATTTGAGACAACCCCGAGCCTCCTACCTTGCATTACGACGGAGTGATGTCGATTTTCCTGAAGGCCAAAAATGACCTATGATGCAGCTGGAACTCCGGTCTACTACGACCAATCGGGCTGAAATTTTTACCAGAAACGTATCTCACCAGGATTACTCATCCCTGAAAATTTCAGCTCAAAAGGTCCATTCTAAGTGGAAAATCATTTTTGAGGGAGGACCTTAATGCAGGGAAATTCGGTAGGTTAATTATGTGCAATGTAAGAAACATGAATATATGTAAAAATGCGCATGAAGATTATTTCAATGACAGTACTTTTTACATAAAATTAGAGGAACAACAATTCTCTATGCGTTGTAATAGAATTCTATGCAATAAAAAGCCTTGGTTTTGCGAATCAATAATACAAAACGATTTTTCTATTTATTTACTTAATTGAAAATGTAATTGAACTGCAACGACATAAAAAATTTTTGTACAAATTTCTGTTTTTGATTATATGTAGCAATGTAGTTGTTTCATACATACCGGGTGTTCCATAAATCATCCGACGATAAAAATTTTAAATATCTCCAATGTGACGCGAGCAAACGAGCTGATTTTTTCATCAATGATAGAGACTTATTCAAAGTTTATGTTCATAAACACATGTCTAGAGAGACTTTTTGTTAAATATCAATATTGATTCCAACAAAAACAAATTTTACTTTTACACAGATCAGAAAAAAATATACATAGAATGGTGCAAAAGTCAATTTATCGAAGAAAAGATTCAATATCTTCACTAGAACTCGAGAAAACGAACTGATTTTTTTATCAATAACAGAGTCATGTTCAAGGTTTATATTCGAAAAAGACATGCCTAGACAGATCCTTTTTGTTAAATATATTATTCTTTTTCTTATCTGTGAAAAAGTAAACTTTTTTTGTTGGGGTCAATATTGATATTTAACAAAAAGTCTCTCTAGACATGTCTTTATGGATATAAATTTTGAATAAGTCTCTATCATTGATAAAAAAAATCAGCTCGTTTGCTCGAGTCATAATGAAGATATTTAAATTTTTTATCGTCGGATTATTTATGAAAGACCCTGTATAATGTTGATGCTTGAACTACTAATACTATTTCTAAAGGATTGATTTTTATATTTTGTGATGTTATTATTAAAAAAAAACATTCATTTGAGTTAATATATAAAAAAGATTATTGATATTCGATCGAATGAATTGATACGATCATATGCGAGTATTATTGTATTGTTAAAGCGGTTTTTCAAAGTAATATACAGCATACACTGAGAATGACAACTCGTACAATCAACTTTATTAGTAGAATTACCGACGAGGTTATCACTTTAAAAGGAATATGGAATTTTTTCTATATATGAGTAATTATATACTTTTTTGTCGTTTATTTTGAAATTTCGCATAATTAGTGTGTACAGATAGATATTTAAAATGATTCATAACGATTAGATAAACAGGACTTTAACTTCTTTAGTTTAGCTTAACACTCAAAAATTAAAACGTAACCTATCATCAGTAGTTATGTTAAAAGAAAAAAGAAAATAACAACTAAAAATATTTAGAATTTTTCAAATGGGTTTTTTTTAAATCATCATATTCAAAGTAGTTCTAATAATGATTATTAAATTAAAAACAAAAAACATAACTTTAAAAATTATATTTACCTTCAGTGAACTAATCTTTTTAATAAAGATAATGAATGTTACTGTTTATAGATCATATTGTTTATCAGATGATACAGCTTTATCAACAACTATATCATATATTAATACATTATCTTAAGAATGATTCTACATTGTGAAGTGATTCGTATTAATGACTATTTATTTTTGGATCTTGTTTTAGAAAGCAAATAATGAAACATTTATCTTGATGTGTTCAAAAAATTCGTTTAAATAATAGAACATTTCATTAAAAAGTATCTCTTTTGAGACTTTTTAAATAGCGAAACATTTAATTAAAAAGTATCTCTTTTGAGACTTTTTTTAAATAGCAAAGTATCTCTTTTGAGAATTTTTAAATAGCGAAACATTTAATTAAAAAGTATCTCTTTTGAGAAGCTACGGTTTTAGATATATCTGGTCATCCAAATGATAAAGTAAGTATTTTATTAGAAAATAATATTTTTTTATTTTTAGATGAAATAGATTTATAAAATTAAAGGGTAAGTATTTTCTTTATTTGCTAATTATTTCTATTCATTTAGGGGGATTTTATTGTCCCTCAGAAATGATAAATCTGAGTTTATTATCAAAATATCTTATTATTTTATAATTGGTCGTTGTTCACCGGAAACGGCCTGAAAAGGCATCGTTTACGTTCCGGCGAAAAAACGGCCCTCAATCCGAGCTCACGTAAAACGGCAGAAAAACGGCGCAAACCGGTGCAAAACGACGATCGTTTTTCACCGTTTAAGGCACAAACTACGCCGTTTCTTCACCGTTCAAGGCAGTTTAAGACGTCTTTTCAGACGACTCGAATGATGGGCCTGGGTAGGTAGAAATTCACAAAACAAATTCTGTTAGGTACAATATACAAAACATCTTCAAATGTAGATTTCTTTCGGTATATTTCAATAATAAACAAAACCTTTCGCAAAGATTCTGTTTAAAAACTAATTTAAAATTGATTGGAAATAAGTGTACAATTTCTCTCCCTTTTTCCAATCTCTGCCCTAGGTATATTGTAAAAGTTCTGTTATAAAAACTAGTTTGGCACAGATCGAAAACAATTTGCACAGATTCTGCTTCTCTTCCAACCACCTACTATGGACAAATGATAAAGATTCGGTTATAAAGGCGGTTTGAAACAAACTAAAAATATATCTACAAAACTTTATTTTTGCTTCAATCACCTGCTCGAGAAAAGTCATAAAGATTAGGTTGTATCAACTGTTTCAAAACAGAATAAAATAATTGTACAATTTCTCAATTCTTTCTAACAATAGACAGCTACTACGAACTATCTTAAAAAACTGCTCTTCAAAATAGTAACCGCAAAAGTCCATCCCCCTCCTTCTTCCTTTTCGGTCGGAAATGTTTACTGTCTAAGTAATTAAAGCAGTTGTAGCCCAATCAACCGATCATTATCTGTTTTTTATTAGGTCTACAACCAAATATGGCAATCATGTTATTACATGAGATGAACTTTTTAACTAAATTCAAAATGCATTAAATAAACGTGTGTATATCCTTGAAGTATGAGAAAAGTAGATTTAAAAAAATTATTTAAATAAGATCAACACAATCTTAAGCTTAAAACTCTATCCCCATTTTTCTTTCTCTCTTTTTGTCTGATGCGTATTTTCTCCTAGAGTAATTTAAGAGGTGTGTTTTGATCAATAAAAAAATTAATAAGGAACGCTCGCATATTCTACATTACATCCTCCTAAACTCAGTTTGATTTCAATAGAAACCGATAGCGAACTCTACCTTTTCTTTATTACACCAATATTCACTAACTGTACTAACTGATTTCAAATCTTGATAGCTACTATTCAATATTTTTCTTCAGTTTTAATTTCACAACTGTTCTATATTAATACATCTTTTCGCAACAATTCTAATTTTGGTTATTAATTATTGAATTAAAATTAAAATTTTTGAGCGATTTGAATGAAATAGATTAAAAATGAAGACATACGTATATGATGATGTCACAATAACTAGAGAAAGAACGAGATGAGTAAGTGACCATGAGTATAGTAGTTTTTAAGAAAATGCAGATTGCGAAAACATCTTTTTATTGAGATATAAAAATGAATTTTTTAATAGCAAAGACAATAATGTCATTTTCAAAGAAATTTGTTGCGCTTGTTTCTTTGCAACAAAGCAGTAAGGAAATCAATCTTTTTAGAATTTTTATCTGCACTCCAAGACCTACCTATGAGTAAAATATGAGCTCAAACGGAGTGTATCAGTTGGTAGGACTCCTTTGTGAGTTATATTTATAGTAGAAATAGCAGTCTAAATGGTTGAAGTTTAGATAGTTTACGTTCAATAGTGATAGTTTTTGCGAAAATCGTAAACATACTTGATGACGTGTTTCAGCAAGGACGATATACATTGTTTGATGATATGACTCTTTCATATTTAATATGTATGTATATGAGTCAGACAGAATTAGATTTTATATAAAACTAAACAAAGTATAAAAATATTTGGCCGTAAAACTAATTTGAAATTGAAATTTAATTGATCTGACAAAGTTGTAGAGTTCATTAGTCCATTCTAGAGAAATCTGCATAAAGTTTAGGAAAATACAGAGTTCATCAGCATAGTCTATGAAAAACTGAATAAGTTTTAAAACGATGTAGAGTTCATGGATGTAGTTGATGAAGCTTATTTCAATTTAAGAATCCACAGTTTTTGCCTCGTTAGAGAAAAAGGAATAAGAGATTTTGTCAAGATTGTGATTATATTTATTCTAAAGCACATGAATGCTTTCGATAATTCAATCAACACACATTCATCTTACCTATATCTACAGAAAACATTTTTTCGAACAAAAAAAAGAAGGAGGAAGGATGCACGATTAAGATTCTAGATATAGTCTTAGTCTGTTTTAAAACAGCTTTTATGATAACCTTATCCTTGTAATTTTTGCAGAGCAGATGATTAGAGATTATGCAATTTTTTTTAAATCTGTTTCAAAGTAGGTTTCAGTATCGAACTTCTATAATATTTATAGAGCAAAGAATAAAAAAAGATGGAGAAAGTATGAAACTATTTCTAATCTGTCGTAAATAGTGCTTACTACCAAATCTTTAAGAAATATTTAATGTATTATGCTAAGCAGAATTGTATTTTATAAACTTACAATTAAATGGATTATTTCAAATTGTTTACTAAGTTGTAATCGTAATAAAAATATTCTTTATTTTCTCTAATATTTCGAGAATTCTGACTTCAACTAAATTCTTTTGTCAACGGTAACATATATACAATAACTATACTTCAAGAGAAAAACAAATTCTGCCTAATGTTTAATTTTGCCTATGATATATACCTTTGAAATCTATTTGTGTTGATTATCCTCCTTGATTTATAGAGTCTAAGAAACGGTCGAAACATGTCTTATAATTGCTTTGGATATTTTTCATTGTAAATTCATCCTCATTCCTATGTCAATAGGATGACAGATACAGCAGTTTACTTCATCTACGAAATATCCAAAATCAACCTGTCTGATGAAATTGAATATTAAACTAAATCGGAATCGATCATGTCTGCTCGTGCTCATCCTCATCTTCAAGAATTTGTATATTAAATATCTAATAAATCAGCTAATTAAATTAAAAAAGAAAATTTTTATGAGTAAAAATCAATCGAGAAATTGAGGAATTAATAAATGTTCTAGTTATACATGAAATTATTAAAAGTAATTTTAATTTGTTAATAGAAATATCTTTCTTAATGATGAATAATGAGTTTTTTGATAAACTGAAACGAGATCTTCTATTGATTTTTTTCATAAATATCGACATACTCATTCTAAATCTTCACCACACTTTGTTCAACATATTTCAATGAATTTATTAATTCATTGTCAATGTAATAATACGAAATATTTTGGATCGATAATGGATATTCCACATGACAATGACTCAAGTAATATAAAACGATATGATTTATTTAAACTTGTACATAAAAATATTCGTTTTTCTTTATCATATACTTTTAATGAATTTTCAGATGAACCGAAATCAACAATATATAAGCTATATTTATCTTAAACTAATGTAAACAAATCGAACAATCAAAATAATTTTTTCTCTGAAGCTAATTATTCAATATATATTAATTTATTTTTTATGAAATTTTTTTGGATAATGAAATAAACGAATGTCAATATCTGTTGATAAAATTTTCAGGAAGTAAAATGGGTATATTTATCCATATTGTTGAATAATAAAAACAATAAATATCTAATAAACAAAATTGTTATAATATTCTCTCATGAATAGAATTATATTTGTATGAAAAGACGTACATACAAAGATACCTACTAATTTAGAAAGCGAATAAAGAATAGTATTGCATAATAACAGATCTTGACCGACAAACAACGAATCCTTTTCTGAAAGAATATATATTAAAAATGCATTCTTATTTTACTATTCGTTCATATTAAGACCAAACTTAGGAATATTATTAAATCGATTTCATTTGATAGGAGAATTGATTCAAAATAATAAATAGATCAAAAATTATGGAAACTTTGAGCAGATTTGCAAAAATTTCGCACAATTAAAATTAATGAAAAAAAAAATTAATTACTATAAATATCTACGAAGATACTTTCATAATTAAATATCATTAAGTATGCAAGTAGTTTTCTCTTGATCTAATAAAATTCGTATTTGTTCTAATAAACTTAGAATAAAGTAATTACGAAAGAAAACTAACAGAAATATTCTTATTAGACAAGTAAAGACAATAATGTAGTATTTTTCTTTTAAAACGAACAACATTGTAAAAAATAAGAAGAAAGAAAGAAAAAGTGTAAACATTAGTATGCTTATTTCATGTGCTCTTGCGTTCTTTTTTGGACATAGATTTTTATTTATGTTTTATAGCTAACGAATAGTTAAACATGACGTTATTCTAATCATCAACACGGTTGATTTCACACAATCAACACCTACAAGGTCTGAATAACACACATAAATGATAGAAAATGTAATAAATAGTACTAAGATAATTGTATACGCAGTCATATAATTTATTCGTGCAAAGCATATCATTTTCAAATCAAATATAGACTATTCCCTCAACTAACTCCACATAAGAAATAATAACAAGTAAATTTATACCAACGACATTAAACTTCGAAATAAATATAAACTGCTATATTCAATCATTGAATACAGGTGATGTTTAAACTATATTATTAAAATATTTTAAATCTACAGTTAGATACTTTATATTGAGGGTAAGAGCTATGACGAGTACAACCTTTCTTTATCTCTTAGAGCGTACGTGCAACATGCAATTTGAATATACTATTAGAACCTCATAAGATCATTTATGGGTAGTATACATGGTGTATTTTATCAGAACAAAGTCAATATTTTACGATTGTATTGATATTAGAGATGGAATGTTTACTTTAGACAAACACTTCACAATCATAGGTATCATACTCAGGTTACTCTCAAAAACAAGTACAAAAAGTACTACTAAAGGAAATGTGAGATATCATTCTTACTCATGCTAAACAATCTTGATTGAATCCTACTCGATTTCATATCCTCTGTCTAAATTATGCGACATAATATTTTTTTTTATATAGATGAAAATTCTTGTTGCTGGTGGTGATGGGTATTGTGGTTGGGCATCTGCTCTGCATTTATCTGCTCGAAATCATGATGTGACGATTATCGATAATTTTATTCGTCGAGAATGGGATCGTGAACATAATTTAAATTCACTTGTACCCATTTATACACTTGATGAACGTATTCAAGAATGGTATCGTCTTACAGGAAAAACAATTCATATTGTTAATGTCGATGTTACTAATTATGCTGCATTATGTAAAGTAATTAATTGTGAACCAAAATTCGATGCATTAGTTCATTTTGCTCAACAACGATCAGCACCATTTTCAATGATGGATTATGATCATGCTATTCGAACACATATAAATAATACTGTAGGAAATATGAATATTTTATGGGCATTACATGAATATTCTCCGAATACTCATCTTGTTAAATTAGGTACAATGGGTGAATATGGTACACCGAATATTGATGTTGAAGAAGGTTTTATTGTTATTGAACATAATGGTCGATCAGATCGTTTACCATATCCAAAACAGCCTGGTTCTTTTTATCATTTAACAAAAGTAAGTGATAGTGATCAAATTAGTTTTGCATGTCGAACATGGAATTTACGAGCAACAGATTTAAATCAAGGTGTTGTTTATGGTTATAATACTGATGAAATTGATTTATCTCCAATATTAGCTAATCGTTTTGATTATGATCATATATTTGGTACTGTTCTTAATCGTTTTTGTGTTCAAGTTGCCATTGATCATCCATTGACTGTTTATGGTGTAGGTGGACAAACAAGATCATTTATTAACATTCGTGATACAGTAAAATGTATAGAAATTGCATGTGAAATACCAGCTAAACCCGGTGAATATCGTGTATTTAATCAATTTACACAAATGTTTTCTGTTTTGGAATTAGCTAAACTCGTTAAACAAGTATCTGAAGATATGCTCAATATTTCATGTCAAATAGCACATTTAAAAAATCCACGAACAGAAAAAGAAGTTCATTATTATAATTGTATTAATACAAATCTTCGCTCACTAGGTCTTCATCCAATATTATTAACAAATGAAACCATCACATCACTGATTCAATTAGCACAAAAATATATAGGTCGTATCGATTTTAAATTGATTCCACCTAAAGTACAATGGAAATTAGGGGATGAAGAAAAAGAAACAACAATTAATAATACTGAACACAAAACATAACCAATTCTATTTTTTAATTATCTTCATTGATCTTATAACTATAAACATTATACATAGCTTTCTTCTATTTTAATATATTTATAATACATTAAAATTTATTTAACCGGAATATACACGTTTTGATTGGGATATAAACACGATCCATAAATTGGCAAATTAAGGAAAATTTCCTATATTTTCACTACACTGTTAAGCAGAAAAATAACTACATTCTTACTCTTGATATTCCTATGAAAATCAAGATAATTTTATATTCGACAGATTTGATTCTCTATAAAGTAAAAGTGAATATTTTCCATCAAATTAATAAACATGAAAATTGTTAGAAGATAAAAAATTCGTACTGAATAACTTAAATGAGATATTAAAAATAAAAAAAAAACTGACTTGATATGCTAATAATGTTGCCATTTTATCAAAAGGTCTATCATTTATATAAGACATTGTATATGTTGGACAATGATGAATATTATTTTCAATAAATTTTTGTTCATCAGTTAGTATCATTCTATTTAAATTTCTTGAATCATTTATTGACAAAACAATACTTGTTAATAACTCAAATATTAAATGAAGATAATCATTAAAATAATACATATGAAATTCTTTGTCATCCCACGAAAAAAATTTTCGACTAAAAACCGCGGTTAAGCGCGGTTTTTTTCGAAAAATACCGCGGTTTTAATAAACCGCGAAAGTCAGACCATTTATGCGTCTTTTAAAAACCGGTCAAAACCGCGGTTCGTAAATACCGCGGTGACGGTACAGAAAACCGCGGTTACACTTACAAAAACTTGGTACAAACCGCGGTTTTCTGTACCGTCACCGCGGTATTTACGAACCGCGGTTTTGACCGGTTTTTAAAAGACGCATAAATGGTCTGACTTTCGCGGTTTATTAAAACCGCGGTTTTTTTTTTAAGAATTTTTTCGTGGGATGTAGGATGTTCCAAAAGTCTTCAAAAAAAGTTTTTTCGTATATCTTCATTATGACATTTAACTTTACCAACAAATTTTTTTACATAAGCGAGTTTTAGAAATATTGTTTAAAGATATCGTCTTTCATCGAAATACAAAATGTGTCGAGTGTTTCCATGGATGGTCAAACAAAACAAAGAGATAGGTCTTTGAAACTTTTTAAACATATTCCATTTTGTAAAGTTTTTTTTGCTGATCATTTTTGTAAAAAAAACCTTTTCTGTTATTACCAACAGATGATGGTGTAAATACGGAAAAACATTGCTCGAGGACTCCAATACAATTTAACCATTCTTTCGTATTTTGACCCTAGTATCGTCATTTATAGATTATAATGGAAATTTTTTTTTACTAAAATAATTAGCGGAAAAAGCTCTACAAAATGAAATTTGTATAAAAAAAAATTTGAAGAACTACCTCTTTTTGTAATTGACAATTCATGAAAATATCTAATGAAAAAGGCCGCAATTTGCCAGATATGCTGACGCTGGTAATTGATTTTAAGTGTAAAGAGGATTGCTGTGAAACTCATTACAAAATTCAGTGGCGTATCTAGGATTTTTAGACCAATGGACGAACTTCTATTGTATCTGAAAAAAATGATGGGCTAAATTATTTTTTGCTTCATCAGAGTATGGATAACGTAAAAAGTATATAAAAAAAAGAAATAAGGTTCTTTTAATCACATATGCATTAAATTCAAATCTTAGACACGCGTCAAATGTATTTTAGTCTATTGTTCATCTTTCCACTGGTAACATTTATGGTTCAAATCCAAAAACCAAAATCAAGATAACGATGATGCATTTCTGTATACAATTCCAATATTTCATTCAGATTTACAGAAGCGGCATGACCAACGGAAAATAGGAGTTTTATTCTTTGCTCCTGAAAATTTCAGCCGTAACTTTCTGTGGTTTTGGAGATTTTGTAAGTCTATGTGGTCCCACCCTGAAAAACTTATTAGGCAACCTCTCCGATATCTTTGAGAAATATATTGAAGAATTTTTTTCTGAATTCAGAGAAAACCCAAGTTTCAAGACATTCAATAGGCAATTTTTTCTAGATTTTGAGAAAAATATTAGGTACTTTATTTCCGGGTTAGGCCTAAAACAGTTCCATATCAGTTCTGATCTTAGGAACTGTTTAATAGTTCTTCTGATAGGAACTTAATTTTCTTCTCGTTGATTTCAGATAAAAGATGTTACAATTCGACGGAGATAAATAAGTTCTAAAATTAGATCCATTCCTAGTAAAGACTTGTGAAACATAGATCAGTTCTCTTGACTAGTTTCTCTGAATTTGGAATAGTGAACTGCCCTAGGCCTATTCCGGACTTAAAGAATATTCAAATTTGGAGAAATCTTTTAGACAATTTCCTTCGATTCTTCAGATTTTTTACATGACAATGGCTAACTTAAGCTTGAAAAAGACCGCGAAATTCTTATCACACTCAGATACATCTGTTACTACTAATGTTCACATAGGTGGCGAATGTTAACGGCAAATATGTTCTTTTTTGTTGTATTTTTAACAACCCTCGACACTTTGATAACTTGTGCAATATCCACCTTTATATTCATCTTTTTCCCATGTTATGTTACGTCCAAAAAATAGTTATATCAAAAATTGAATGAAGAATAAAATTAAAAAAATCAGGTTGGTTCCGTTATTTTTAATAGTACCTCCTCATGTATGAAAACAAGAACTATAGTCTGAGCAGGTCTAGAAACATCAAAAATTCTCTCTATTGTAAAAGAGGCGTACAGATAGCAACAAAAAGCCTTTGTTATCTGCTCTTTCTTGAAAGAACAAGCAGAGAGCACATGTGGCTGCGGCAAAAGAAAAAATATACTTATTATCTAATTAATTCAAAAATAAACAAAACATTTTGTAAAAGTAAAATTTCAATGGGCAAATCTCTAAATTCGTTGGGCAATTGCCCATTTGCCAGCCCATGAATACGCCATTGTTACAAAATCTTATTTTAATCAGAAATACAAGATATGGATTCAAGCTTTCGTGTTCGGACTGAACACATCATCAGGAATGATATTATGAAATTTTATTATTATTTTATAATAAGATAATGAAATATTACAGAATACATTGATATTGTTTATGATGTTGTTGATATTATTGTTATCTTTCTCATTCAGTTATTTAAAGCGGCTTCAAAAGAAGTAAATAATGGAGAAAAGAATATCAAGAAGCACGAAATAGTCAAATGAATTATTATACAAATAAGTGGTTGTTCATAACATGAATGAAATATATTCTTCACAACATAACCAAGATGAATTTTTTTTATTACTATAGCTGTTCTTCTTTGTAGAAGATATACGTGAGAAAAATATGATTGATAAAATGACATGACGAAGAAACAATTTATGTGAATCACTTATTTGTATTTATACGAGGTCTGTCGCCTCTCGTGTTCAGATGGAACACTTCTCACCAAAATAAACTAGAATAAGTTTTTATTTTATATTAGATATTATTTGAGAAAATATAAATACGAAATGTAAGATTGATGAAAATAGATGAAATTGTATTGGATGTTATTTGAGGAAATATAAATGCGAAAGTTGAGATAATTCAAACTAATCGACATTACTAATGATTAATGGTCATAACTTATTTGTATTTATATGGAGGGTGTCGACCCTGATGTTAGGGTGGAACACTTTTCACAACATAAAACCAAAGTACGTACAAGTATTCGATATTACCTTTATAAATTACATGTAAGAAAGGTAAGACAGACTGAATGAACATGAATGATCTATGTGAATAAGGTATTTTTTTCGATTATTTCTTGAATATTCTTACTTTCCTTTTTTATATGATGAAAATTTTCTATTCATATTGACTCGAAATGAAATCGAAATATCAGCTATTCGTATTAATTCTAATTGATATGATCAAAAACAAAATTATCTATCCATATTTGATTATATCGAGATTAAAGCAGATAGTATAAATGAATTTACTATGTTGTATAGACACAGGATTTGAGTCTTGATGAAATGAAAGTGATTATGGAAGATTAAAAAGTGTATTGTGGTAAATGATAATTGGGAGTTGTAGATAGCTGATGATCATTGATTTGTTGTATGATAAGGATAGTCTAATTGTTTAACAGGCTAATTGACAATAGGATATGCTTAATCTTGTTTTATCGTTGGGCTGATGTCAGACACGGCCGTTTGTTTGAAGTGTATCTATAAAAATGTTGTTTTTTTCTTCTTTTGCAGTTGTCGATTCGTTGTATCAGTTACAGATTATTTAAAAAAATGAATGATATTTGTGAAAACAATTATTACAACATATGTTTATGCAAAAAGAAATACCACTTGCCATTAACATTACCACTCTATGATGGACATTGCCATATAGATTTATTTTTTAAATATGGATTTAATAAAAATGATTTCAATATGCAACTTGCTCAGGAAAGAAAAATTACGTGAATTGATAATCGTCATCAATACCATCGTTGGTTCATAAATTACGAGGTCGAAAATTCAAATGCTAAAATTATGAAAACATACGGAATTCATTCCACATACCTTCCAACAAAACCACAAAGTGTATTGGAACAACTGGAGAATATTTTTAAAAATAAACTTAATTTAAATATAAAGAATGCGGCCATCAGCGACTGTGGATTCGACGCTACAAGCAGATATTTTTGATTTTCAATTACCTATGTTCAAATTTGAAGTTAGATTAGCAGCAGAACTATAAATTCCATTTGTTCTTCATGGTCGTAGAGAAAATTCTTTTCCAGCAATGCTGAATGAATCAAAGCAACATTTAAAACCCAATCACAACATTCTCTGGCACTGTGCCAATCCTAAAAGTAATTTAAATATTATTAACAACTTCTTAAACTGTTTCGAAAATTCATTTATTGGACTGAACGGCTCAATTATTCTTTAAGATGATGAAGAGCTTCACAAATTATTTAATAAATGGCTCGTTGGTCAAGATAGTATCATCGATCATATCATAATCGAAACAAATTTTCCGTTTTTTTATGCCCATCTGGATTAGAACAAAATCAATGCAGTCCTGTTAGTGGAATAACAATTACAACACAATACATCGTCAATAAATTAAGAATGAAAAATATATGTAGGTGACATTAACACAAAATTCAAGTAAAATCCCGCCAAGGTTCGTTCAGGAACATGTTCCAGGTACAACTCGATGAACTCTATCGAATGGTATAATCTGATTGTCGATAGCTTAAACCAGGTGTGCAAAACTTGTCGGAAAGGAACCTCATGGTACAGGTGTTTGCAAAAAAACTTGCACAAAAGTAATTTTTCTTCTTTAAACGTTTTCTCTACTATTATAAGCAACTACATAGATAAGTTTTTGGAGACTAAACTCTCGACAGACATACTACACGCTATACATATTGTTATGCCCTGCATCTTATTCAGAGGCAGTGCATAAGAACGATCATCACTATGATAGTATATATGTTATATTCTCTTTTTCTTACATATGTATTATCTTCTCTTGCCATTCTCTCTATCGATAGGATTGTTTCCTTCTATTCTTTTTGTACAGGTATTTCCCTCTCTTGTCACTTTCTCTATTGAAAGGTATTTTCCTATCTACCATATATGAGGGATTAGTCCTCTCTCTTCAGTAGCTTAGTTATCATATTATTTCATGGGATTTTCCTGCTGTATCTCTATGTGTTTTTTTCCCTTTGTCAACCTATATATAGACGTTCATTTTATGTGGAGAGCATGTGTGTAATAAACTTCAAGAAGATTACAACGTAACACATATAGAAGTGTGATTTCTTTCCTTTTCGATACCGAAATAAAATAAAAATTATTGAAAATGTACCACAAATTAGTATCAACATCAACGATTAGTCGTCATGTTCATAAATATGGTTATAAAAATGTTTTACTACAGTCTACTCATATTTTAACATCTAATGAAAAAGAACAACGTGTACAATGGACTGAAAAGCATAAAAATGATGATTTTACTAATACGATATTGGCAGATGAAGCTTCATTTCAACTTTTTCGTAATATAGTTCGATGGTGGACGAAAACTCCTAATATTGACCTATCATACGTTCCGATACAATCTTGAGAGTCCATATTATGCTTTAATCCTTGAAGGTTATCTTCTTCCTGTTGCCAGACGTATGTAATGAAAGAAAATAACATAATATTACTTATTTGTGCTTCCCTTTTAGACCACATAGGTCAAAACTGGCGTCTACAGCAAGATAATGATCTAAAATATAGAAGTCATATTTGTAGATGTTTATCTCTTATTGATTGTGAAGGTGAACGAATAAAATATTGAACTGCGATGATATTCGATATTATTCGTTGTAGACTATCAATTCCCATACTAAATGTTTGAAGAAGGATCCCAATTAGTAAACATTTTTCAGGTGAAAAAGTCAAAAATGTTGAAAATTCTAATATATATTTTTTTCTTCCGTTAGAAAAAAACGATGTTTGTCTTAGTTTTCCTCTACAAGTGAACAAGTCGAATAGCAAACTATAGTATCGCGTACTGTTCGTCACAGGCTATTCATCACATTATAAAAAAGTTCAAAAAACACTTATATTAAACCCAATAATTGTAAAATGAAATGATGCAAAAAAGATCATTACGGTCTCATGATGATCAATATAACAACACGTGTTCCACAGAAAAGAAAGAAAAGATATATATGTGCAGTCACCAGAACAACACATATTCAACAGAAAGAAAACAAAATATATATAACAACCAGAACCACACAGAACAAAAAAGGTATATATATATATGAGTTAGGGGTATTAGTAATTTATGCTATCACCACAATCACCTAACTTTATAAAAACCGACATAGATTACCTTCACTAACATCCACAACTCAGAGAGTTATGTGTACTAACAGCCACTTTCATCCGCTTTGTCCAACTCATAAAGGAAAAAAATAGTTCATAAAGGCTAAAAATTGATTCCTTTCCACACTACTACCTAGAATGTCACTTATGATCTGTGTAAAAACGCCAAAAGAGGTAAACACTAACACACACAGAATTCTTTATTCTACATTCTGGCTTGGATATATGCCATCGTTTCATGGCTTTTAGTAGATAATTTTCTTCTGGAAACACGCGAACTCACTCTATATATGTTAGTTTCCACACACTAACACCTCAAAAGTCTCTATTAACACATCCATCGCATTTACTGTGCTCGTACTAACACCCATACAAATGCTAGCGCTACTCACTGGTACACCATCAAATTATACCATTCGATAGAGCTCATCGAGTTGTACTTAAAACTCGCTTAGAACACTTGATACATGTTCCTGAACGAATCTTGGCGGATTTTACTCGAATCGTGTGCTAACTTCACCTAAGTCCATACACATAATGTTGAGTGAGTATCTGCTAATGGATTAAAGGTCAAATAACAATGGTGAAAAGTTAGGGTATGGTGATCATAGGTATGGACAGTTGTAACGTAGGTGGATCTGCTGTGACTGTTACTTGATGATCTTGAATAAAACCACAACCTCATCCACGCGTATGCCCCCGAAGATCAACTCAAACGTTGACCATTGATCCGATAACAGATATCCACTCAACATTATGTCTATGAATTTTCTCGCGGTATGCAACAGAATCCGATAATACATACGTCATTGGATAGAGGAAGTCTACTTCTATAAACCTACATATATCCTGTTATCTGGTCAACAACTCAGCTGTAAGGCATAGTCACCTGTGTTCTCTATTGAACCTCACAAAAAATATATCTCAAATTAAAGAAATATTCTACCGCAATCATCCCCATTTTTAAATATGACTTGCGCCACTAAGAGCTGCATATCGAAAATCTCTGTCCTAGTCCATGGAACAAAATAGACTTTACTTTTCTTGCTATGAACTTCACAGGATAATTTCAATTGTGTTTTATAAAATGTTAAGAGGAGCAAAAGTTTAATCTTGTGAGGACTGGTGAATCATTGTTAATCCACCTGTTTTTTCAGCAGAGGAAAAAGAGTTTACTTTACATGAAACTATTACATATGTAAGGTCCATACGATCATCAACAGCTACATTTACTATCTCATACTTCTCTTTTCTTCTCTCATATAAATTTTATTGCAAATATCATTTGTTCTAGCTGCTAAGGCGAATTGATGTCATAATTTCTCTCTTTTCCTCTTATCTTTTGTTTCTGGAGAATATTCTCATTCTCTATTGAATATACATATACTCTCGTTCTTATTGACAAATTTACGTTATTCTTAAACTTGCCAAGCATATCCTTTCAGTTCTAGTGGCGAAGCCTCTCTGCTACGACGCTAAACGAATAAATCATAGAAGATGTCCTTCTAAAAATAAGTTTAAATTAGCATCACCAAAAGCTGATCTTTATTTTGACAATAAAATGCATTTGTACGTGGAAGAAAAAAGATGTATTTATTACAGCACCAAGAATGCAAATTTTCGATTTTCTCAAAGAGCTAAAAACGGAAAGGATTTTGAGCATATTTTACGACATCCAAATTCAGTAACTTATAGGAAACCATAAGGCTGCTGCTTTTCAATTTATTCTAAATGATATGTTGAATTTCCTCTGACAAAGCCAGGTACTTCAGCTAGTTGTCTAATAGGACTATCGCGAATAATAGACACAATTTCTTTGAGATACATGTATTATGAATATGATTTTGACAATGTAGGTATATTCAATGTAAGATTTCTCCTACATTCATTGAACTTTTTTTTTATTATTTAAAATGAAAATTTTTCGAATATATAATATTCATGTTTTTTCAGTCTTACTTTGATCAAAATACATTACTCTTTTTCATTCATTGCCAAGGATGTCAATGTCATATATGATGAAAAATAAATGAAATAACATTTTATTTTTTTTATTGCCATAATAAATTTCGATGCCTAAACATCAATCAAGTAAAAAGACAGACAGAAAAGATTTGTTGAAAAAATCGATGAAAAGTAAGTATAGCCCTCAATACATTAGAAGACCTCTTATCGTTCAAAAGTCACAAGGAGGCCTTCTATTATTTCTTTAAAGAAAAGTCGAAATTTTTAGTGTTCTCAACGAAAAGTTCCAATTTTAATCCATTTTTTGCCAATACATCGTTAGTAAACGTATTTATTTTGCTTATCCTGCGCTCGTACGATGAAAAAAGAACTGGATAATGCTTTCATGCAACAAAAAGAAAATAATTTTTGACTAGAAAAATGTTCTTGAAACAATACAGACACCATATTGTAAAAAATTGGTGTGATCTATAATAACACCACTTTTTGTAAAAGCATACGATCTATCACTAAAGATATTTGTATTCCATATAACTACATTGTCAGATAAGAGATTTTCTCCCTATTTCTTTATATAATATCATACTTTGTATTAATTTTATGATCAAATAAAGATATGGCATAAGAGTTTTATTTCGATATAGTATAGATTATAATGAAATAAAATTCTTATGTCTTATCTTCAGCTAGTCATAAACTTAATGCAAAGTATAATAGTATAGAAATAAAGAGGGAGAATTACTTGTATCCAAGAGTATAAATCACTTAAAATAAACATTTTTCAATAAAAATTATTTAAGTTAGTTACTTACGTTAAGAATAGGCTCGAATACATAGAACTAGTTCAAAATGAAATGTATCATCATCGTCGATATTTGTGTCTAGCTAATTGGAATGAATATGGTTGTGTACGAAGAAACAATTTACAGAAAAAGGGAAATTGAGAACATGTTTAGAATGATTATATAATCTTTTACGTCTGTTTCGAAAAGCATCTTCGCATCGCTGATTATACGCCCTCAGAAATATATTTTTCCAATTTTGAGTGAGATCTTTTATGGTAAAAATGTGCTAAAATTTCTAGAAAAAAGTGTATAAATGGAGCGAGATATTAAATAATAGACGCCGGATTTTGATTGAAAATGTCCTTATTTCAAAAAGAGCTCTTCATATGCCATAGTTTTGAATGGACATTAATTTAATTAGATCGTATGATTGTTGAAATAAATATTTTCAGGGAGAAAATCTAAAAGATTTCTTCACAACACACTTTGAAAAAGTACTTGAATAACACCAAGACATATCTTGTAAGATAGAAAACATAATTATTTCATATTAGCTTTTTTTTTATAGTTTGTCCAACTCTGCGCTGGCATGCTGCTAAGACAATAGAAGCAAAATATTATCTATAATAAAAAAACGTATATATATTAATATGTACATATATGGTAAAAGAAACAAAAAGTTTTAGAAGTCAATAAAAAAAAATCAATTTTAAAATGGAGACTTTTTAAAGTATCTTTTGCTTCGTTTGTCTAAGGGAAGTCTTCTATTATGGCAGGCTCGTCTAATGTGTCGAGGACTTTAATGAGTCTTGCCGTTCTTTCGAAATTTATTCGACCACATAATCTATCTCGTATTTTGACACTACAGTAGTTGTGCAGAAAAATGCAAAAATAAGTTGGGAAGAATAAATATATGATAAGATGCAAAGTCAAGTTTTTTATTCGATTGTTGTTGAGTAATAAAAAATGTATTTTACGTAGCAGAAAAATCGGGACGAAGTGAGATATCGACTATATAAATAGATGATGTGGGCTTTCTTTGTTTCAACAACAATCAACTACATATAATTTCATATAAGTCATTAACAAACCATTCACTGGATAATGGATGAACAAAAATCAAAAGAAGACATTACTGCAGCATCAAAAACCACTGGTTTAACTACAACCACAACAGGCAGCACTATCAATCGCCGTAAGCGAATTGTTCAAAATTATTTATTAATTTGGGTCGACACTGATATTGATAAATCAGAAAAAGATTGCCAAGATATATTAGCGCAATTACATGCCATCATGAACGACATCAATATCTTTACTGACTCAGACCAATGTATTCAATACCTCAAAGGTATCGATGAAGAGAAAGCATTCGTCATTACGTCAGGATCATTGGCTCAACGTTTAGTCCCCGATATTCATGATATCTCACAATTAGAATCTATTTATGTCTTCTGTGAGAACAAATCTCGTCACGAACAATGGGTGAAACAATGGGAGAAAATCAAGGGTGTACATACATCTATTACAACCATTTGTGAAGCATTACAAATGGCTGTTAAACAATGTGAACTAGATTCTATTCCAGTCAGCTTTGTGGCAGTGAATGAAGGAGCTTCCAGTGAAGATTTAAATCAACTGGAATTTACGTTTATGTACACACAAATATTCAAGGATATTCTCTTTGAAATAGAACATGACCAAAAATCCATCCAGAATTTAGTAAAATACTGTCGTAAATTTTACGATGGTAATATGATTGAATTAAATATTATTAATGAATTTGAACATGAATATAGTCCAAACAAGGCAATCTGGTGGTATACACGTGAATGTTTCATGTATCAAATGCTCAATCGGGCACTTCGAACATTAGAATCCGATACCATTATTAATATGGGTTTCTTCATACGTGACCTTCATCAACAAATCCAACAGCTACATCAACAACAACAGATTAGTGCTTACCAAGGAAATTCCATTACAGTTTACCGAGGGCAAGGTCTATCGACCAAAGATTTTGAGAAACTTTGCAAAACAAAAGGTGGCCTTATGTCTTTTGACAACTTTCTATCCACCAGTACAAATCGAGAAGTTTCCCATGAATTCGCCGAACATGCCTTAACAAAAATCAATATGATTGGCATTCTTTTTCGAATGTCTATTGATCCTTCTACTTCATCCACTCCTTTCGCTGCCATCGAAGAATTTAGTTACTTCAAGACGGAAAAAGAAATTCTTTTCTCTATCCATACAATCTTTCGCATTGGTGAAATTACACAAATCGACAAAAACCAGCCACTTTATCAAGTGGAACTTACACTAACATCAGATGATGATCAACAACTTCGAACACTCACGAAACATATAGAAGAAGCAGCAAGTGGGACAGGATGGGAACGGATAGGAAGTTTGTTGCTTTATTTGAAACAGTTCGACCGAGCTCAAGAACTCTACACATCATTACTCGAACAGACATCCGATGAGAATGATAAAGCAATTCGTTATACTCAACTTGGACTTGTTAAAAATAATCAAGGTGATTATGATAATGCCATCTGGTACTATGAAAAAGAACTTGAAATTCGTCAAAAAGCTCTTCCTGCAAATCATCCTTTATTGGCTAATTCGTACAACAACATGGCTGATGTCTATGACAACATGGGAGAATATTCTAAAGCACTTTCGCTTTACGAAACAGCCCTTGAAATACATAAAAAAACTCTTCCTGAAAATCATCCTGATTTGGCTACTTCCTACAACAACATCGCTGCAGTGTATAACAAATTGGGAGAATATTCTAAAGCGCTTTCGCTTTACGAAACAGCACTTGCAATTCGACGAAAAATTCTTCCTGCAAATCATCCTGATTTGGCTCAGTGCTACAATAACATCGGCGAGGTGAATGACAACATGGGAGAGTATTCTAAAGCACTTTCGCTTTACGAACAAGCAGTTGAAATTTATCAAACAACTCTTCCTGCAAACCACCCTTATTTGGCTAATTCCTACGACAATATCGGCTTAGTATATCACAACATGGGAGAGTCGTCTAAAGCACTTTCGTTTCTAGAAAAAGCGCTCGAAATGCGTCAAAAAGCTCTTCCTGCAAACCATCCTGATTTGGCTACTTCCTACAACAACATCGCTGGGATGTATCACATCATGGGAGAGTATTCTAAAGCACTTTCCTTTTACGATCAAGCAGTTGAATTCTATCAGAAAACTCTTCCTGCAAATCATCCTTCATTGGCTACTTCCTACAACAACATCGGTATGGCGCATAACAATATGGGAGAATATTCTAAAGCACTTTTGTTTTACGAAAAAGCACTTGAAATCAAACAAAAAACTCATTCTGAAAATCATCCTTCATTGGCTACTTCCTACAACAACATCGCTGCGGTGTATAACAAAATGGGAGAGTATTCTAAAGCACTTTCGCTTTACGAAACAGCCCTTGAAATCTATCAAAATGCTCTTCCTGCAAATCATCCTAATTTTTCTCAGTTCTACAACAACATTGGAGAAGTTTATCGAAACATGGGAGAGTCTTTTAAAGCACTTTTGTTTTACGAAAAAGCACTTGAAATTCAGCAAAAAACTCTTCCTGAAGATCATTCTTCATTGGCTACCTCCTACAATAACATTGCTGCGGTGTCTTACAGCGTGGGAGAGTATTCAACAGCACTTTTGTATTACGAAAGAGCACTTGAAATCAAACAAAAAACTCTTCCTACAAATCATCCTGATTTCGCTGCTTTCTACAGCAATATTGGTATGGTGTATGATAACATGGGAGAGTACTCTAAAGCACTTTCCTTTTACGATCAAGCAGTTGAAATCTATCAAAAAACTCTTCCTGTAAATCATCCTGTTTTGGCTACTTTCTACAACAACATCGGTTCGGTGTATGCCAACATGGGAGAGAATTCTGAAGCACTTTCGTTTTACGAAAAAGCGCTTGAAATCAAACAAAAAACTCATTCTGACAATCATCCTTCATTGGCTACTTCCTACAACAATATCGCTTGGGTGTATAGAAGTATGGGCAATTATTCGAAAGCACTCTCACTCTATGAACATACTCTTAGCATTTGGCAAAGTTCATTACCTCCAGATCATCCAAATCTTGAGAGTGTGCGTGAATGTATAGAGTTTGTACGAAAGAAATTGTGAAATATTATTTCATCAATAAAGAAAACTGCTTTCACCTAATTAAATCGACTTCTTATCATCACTCTTTCTTGCGCGTGCATAAAGAGAATTTCTCTGTATTTTTAAAGTAATATTCAACTTGGAGTGTAAACCTGACATAAACAACTTCGTTGCACGTATATTTCGAAAATAAATCTAAAAAGAATAAAAATCAGAAAAAACAAATAAAAATGAACTCACTCTTAAATTGTATTAAATTGACTCAACTTCACTGCTATTGATGATTGTATAGGATTCTGAATGATGAATCTAGGTATGAAAGACCGAAACCGAATCGAGTTATTGAATGATCACATTCGATACGACTCAGCCAAATTCTGTCGATTACGAATTCAATATTGAAACTACGCAATCGAATTCAATCGAATCTAACATGCTCTTATATATTCGGTTGAGAATGATCTCTTTGTTTTTAATCATATAGTGACTCAATCATGTTTAATTGATCTTACTTTGTTTATCGATAGGCAGGTATAGGTTACATCAGTTGAAAATAATTCATTTAATGTAGTTGTTTAGCAATGAGATACTTATTTAGCCTATGTAGTTCGACTGCAGTTGAACGTCAGTTCAGCGCAGCCGGACAGAACATTACTAAACAGCGAATCAATATGGATCCAACAACAGTAAATGATATACTTTTTTTCGTTCAGTAGAAAAAGAATGACTTATTTATTATTATTTTTTTTTATATTCCTTTGATAATGTATTCTGCGAATTCATTTTCTCATGGTGATAAATAATCTCTATGAATATATTTCTTAATCCATACAAGTCGAATCGAATCGAATCGTCTAAATGGTGCAATTAATTAATCATTCAGTATTATTGTTATTCGTCTCAACTAATTGATGAGAAATAAAGAGAATGGAATTAGCCGATTAATCTCCAATATAATTGAATTATTTTATGAATGATGAAGGTATTAACACTACATTGATTAAATTAATGTGACACTACTCTCTAGCTATGTCGATCTTTTCCATTAATATACAGTTCCATAAATTCACAAGTTCTTTATTAATCCATGTAATTTTAGCCTAATTCAGTTATAAAATCTAATAGCTAATTTTGAAATGATGGGAACGGTACTGGAAGTAAAGTAGTGCGAAACTGTTTAAAATTCTATACTGGATTCATTACGGTATGATTTACTGTCATAAATAGTCTTATTCGCGTCTAAAATTCTAATAGTAAAATTTTATTTTCTCCTCGAATTGAAAACCATTCCATTCAATACTTGCAGTAACTTTGAGTTTGATGGATCTCTTTTATGTAAGACTAATTTCGAGACAAGCGAAAGTAGTCTGAGTCAAGTGTACGGTTACAAAAGTTTTTTTAGCTAGTTTTCGAACTTTTTTTATTTTCGTGACCAAGACATATGATAAAACAAATGAAAACTATAGCATTGTATAATCTAATCTGTATATGTCATTTATAATTGTGTTATTAACGTTTTTTACATTTATTTTCGATGAAATGCACAATTATGAGAAAGTTTTAAGCAATAAGGCAAAAATAATTAGTTTCTATCTCATAAGAATCATAGATATTGAATAGATTATATGTAAGTAAAAAAATAATAATATTCGTAAATTTAATAATTGAATTGAAAATTTAAATGATAAATCTAAAGAGTGAAAAACCTCGTAAGAAATAAGATTATTTTATTTCAATTTGGATTAGAAGCTAGACATACTCAATAGTAAATTTAATTGTATAAATAAATGAAAATGATTTTAACACACTATTGATATCTGGAATAAAAAATTTAACTAGAAAATATAAAACTAAATAAGATAAAAGTAAGTTATGTTAAAATAATATATTAATAAATGTCATATTGGTGTATACGAATTTTCATATGCATGAACAAAACAGATATTATTCAAATTTTCAATAAGTTCAAATTGACTCTAAATATCATCATGAAAAACATTTTTATCTTTGCTATAAAAAGCGAAACCGACCTTTTGAATAATATCTAAACTTAGGAGTAACTGTAAAAAGAAAACTTTCCATTTAGAGAACAAGAAACAAAATAGAAGTTTTTTTGTTTTAGTTACAACTTTTTTTTTGTGAATTTTTCTAATAAATTTCATTCGATTTAACTTTATTTATAACTTCAATATTGAATATAAAATAGAAACACAAACTAAAATAGATCCTGACGTTCTATTCATATAAAAAAGAACCTATTTTTCTTCAACTAAAGAAATTACTTATTTATTTATTCTTTCATGAGATTAATCAATGATATTGATAAACTTTTAAAAAATAACATGCTTTCCTCTATCTTCATAGATTCTCTCCCATGGAATAATAAGATAAACATAGGTAGAAAAAAAATTACAGGTGAATCTTTGTACTATATTAATGACTAACGTGAAAGAATGTAATGCACAGTATAAATTTTAGTGAATGATGTGATCGAGAGTAAATATGAACATTCATACTCGATTCTTGAAAAGTATTATTTATCTATAATATAATAAAAACAACATGTGTTTATCCTTATAAATATGATTTAAAGATTAAATTTTACCTTTTATAAATAATAGATTTTATTCAGAATCAGTCTGAAAAATTTTACAAATGATAAATTGTACTACAATATTTAATTCTAATATTCAACTCTATTTGATATCAAAAGACAACGGATTTCGACGTTTCCATTAAAATTCATTTATAACTTGTCTAGTAGCAAAAATTTGAATCAATATATCATTTATTGTTCAAAATAGTTCATCGAAATATGTTTTACAATAACAGTATTAAAACATTGATTATTACGTTCCTTGTTCGATCTCATTAACTTGTTGTACTAATACATTATTTCGTAACGAAATAACAATTTTTTCTTATTTACAGTAATATTCAATATTATGACATTTCTCTAACAGAACACCAACAATTAACAAATAGTATTTCATACGGAGATATCTAATTAAAACAATAACTAATGACTTTTATATCAATCATCTAGTACGATAAAAACCTGAAAGATTAAATCCATATAGATCGATTGTGACTCAACATAAAAGAAAAGAAAAGTGTGTGTTCTCTGTTACTCTTGAAAAAACAAAACATCAAAAAAATATATAAGAGATAAAAGCATATTCTCTTTATTATTGTCTTTTTTCATTGACATCATACACTAGCAGAATATGCGCAGAAGTAGAATAATGATAACGCAAAAGATAAGAGATAAATAGTCTTTAAAATAGTATCAAATAGCAAAAGATTATACACATATAAGATGCATTGTAAAAAATTATTTGTACAATTCAATCAACTATGTGTATAAACTTAAATGATACGCATTAAATCTTATTGATTTCATTTTCTTTTTTATTTAAATACATTCATGTTAGATATATTTTAAGATCATGTGCATTCTTTTTTGTTATGTTCACCAACACGATGAAAAATATGATACAGGTTACGAATTGATTCTATTATCGAATCGTGATGAAGATTTTCAACGACCTACTATTGCCGCTCATGTATGGTCACAAACAAATTTTGTACTTGGAGGTACAATTTTTTTTTTTGACAGATGTATGATTTACATAGTAATTTCATTATTCCTTTCTTAAAGGAAGAGATCAACTGGCAACATGTGAAGGTGGTACTTGGCTTGCTATGAATACTAATCAAGGTAAAATTGGTGTTTTAACAAATATTTCTTCTGCTGCACTAGGAAAAAGAAATCCCAATGCACTTCGTCGAGGTTTTATTGTACCTAATTATGTTAATAGTTCTGAAATGGATCTTGATACATACATGGAACGATTGCAATCAACCAAAATTAATTATATACCTTTTAGTTTTCTTGGTCTTGAACGAAACTCGAAGTTAAAGTGAGTTAGAATACTTTGCTGGTGGGTACAATTGATCTTGAGAGATGGAGGAATTAATAATGTTCAACAAAGTTGTTCACTTTTGAGAACTTAAACTTCATATAACATAACATCTTATATAGAAATCAGCGAATTATTTTCTGAAAAGTTTATTGAATTAAAATCAAAATCAAATTTTATAAATCTACTTATTCTCTATGGAGTTTTAAAAGTTATGATGTTTCGCAAAAATGGGCACGTTCTTTCAAGTGAGCTTTTTAATTGTAGTGAATGGCAAATTCAGTATATAGATAATACTCCATCAACACCTTGTCCAACTAAGATTGAGACGTGTAAATACTTGCTTTATTTTACTCATCGTAAATGTAATTTGTCAATGTACTAGCTCTCTTCGGTATGAGTAATCATCAATATGGTGAACAATATGAATTTGAAAAGACTCGTCATGGATGTCAAATATTGAAAACAATAATTACCGATTTGACTGATAATCATACGAAACCAATAACTGATGAGAAAGAACTTATTCGACGTGTATTCGATTTATTAAGCGATAATAAAATGTGAGTATATATTACTTAAATATAAAAAGAAATCATTATTTGAAACGTATTTAGTTTCTGGGATGATACTAATATGAACAGTGCTTATCCTCAATATACCTCAGATCGTCGCAATCAAAATTCTTCAATATATGTACGAGAACCGGATGCCCAAAATCCAACTTATGGCACTAGGTAGTATTTTATTCTTCTAATTGATATGTCCCATGATGACATTTTCTTTTTATATTCTTAAAGAACATCAACGGTTATTCTTGTTCGTCGTAATCAATCCGGACTCTTTATTGAAAAGACATTGTCTGATCCACCTGGAAATCCAAACGAATGGAGCGAACAAATATTTGAATTTCAATTAGGCAATAGTGATCAAGAGCCTATATTGAAATCTTCGTCATCTTAATTTCTAATGAATATACGTTTCTAAAATCCAAACTTAAAAGAGAATTTTGTGGTTCTTGTACGATGATATGAATAATTTATTAACTTTTATAAAGCAAAAGAAAGAACGGTGGCACCATTCATTGATAGTTATTTACATCAGTCATCAAGATTTTTTGATAGACTAAATTCTTTTAAATAAAATAGTTTAATCATCAAAAATATCTTTGCGCTTCGTAACACAATAAAAATCAATACTAATAATGAATTATTAATGGAAATCGAACAATATTTGATCATTCAATGAGGTTATGATGATTATCAGTTCTATGTTGAGTAACTATTGAGAAAATGTTTTAATATCAGAAGCAAAAGAATTTGTAACCATTGCTTTCAATAAGATAAGATGAGTTTGCAGGAAGAAAGAAGGAAAAAAATAGTTGAATATACATGTTTTTTTTCCTTCGATTTGAACACAACGTGTGTAATATTTTTACTATTTGGATCTTTGGTGACAACTGTGAATGAGTTATTTATTTATTTTTCAACTCTTTTCTTCTCGATCATTTTCGATCGAGATCAAAACATGCTTTTAATAGCTTCATTTTGTCTTTCAGAAGACAACGATACTTGTAAACAAATTGATGAATTCTTCCTGATGACCCAAAAAGTACTAAATAGTTAAATTATTTGAGCGTAACGACAAAACAAATTAAAGTTAAATAGAGAATAAAAACTAATAATTATGTCTAATGAGATATGACTAGAAGTTACATTAAATGGTGAGTGTTTTATATTTTATTAACACGAGATTATTGTCATAGATATGTTTAAATTTTTATTTCACAAAAATATTAAAGGTTTATCTATATTTATTTAAAACAAAGATTTCTTTTATCTCTTTATCGTTTTTGAAGTAATATAAAAATTAATTAAAAACTGCTAGTTAAAAACTATTCTTATTTTTATACATTTTCTGATATCTCATTTAAGTGATAATGCGTTGTCTTATTAAAAAGTTATATATTTGATCGGTTCATAAGCCGATGTGTTTTATTGGTTATAGTATGTAGACTCTTAATCAAACGTCATCCGCTCTAATCTCGTTCATCGCATAATTTAAAAGTTCGTATACCCGATGGAGAGAGCACCAGCATGTGAACTTGCAGACACAAGAAATTCTCAGTGAATAGAGAACAAATGTTTACATTATTTGAGAGCATCAGATACGTTATTTATTGCGTTCGTAAGAATAAGTATGCATCGGAAGTTGTATTTATTATTAATTAGTAAAGAAATGCGTTTTAAATACGAGCAAATTTTAGTATTAATAATTTGAAAATATGTCTTACTCCGTTTTAAAATTAAAGAAATAGATGATTTTCTTATCTAAATCTATTACATGCTTAATAAATAATCCGAGTATAATACGATTAATACAATATTGAAGAATATTTTTTTAAAAATAATATAATTTAAGTAAATGAATATGGATCGTCATTTATAAATTATTTTGTAGGAAAAAACGCTTTTAAAGTTCAGAATTTATTTTTATTTTCATTAAAAAAACATTCAAAAATAGAAACAAAGATGAAAATATAAAAGAACGTTTTTTTCTTTTAGAAAAAAAAATGATAAAATTAATTTAATATTAATATTCTTGAGAACAAATTAAAGTTCAATAGATCAACAAAAAAAAAATCTTTTTATTAGAAAATATATAGAAAGAACTTTTAAAAACTATAAATAATTGTGACAATAGTTTGATTACAATTATTCAAACTATGAAAAACAACATCAAGATAAATAAATAATGAATTTTTTTTATTAAAGTTTTCTTTTTTCATAATTTTGGTACTACTTCATTTAAAGTTATATTTCCTCGTTGCCATCGAATTAAATGAATTTTAAAGAGTACATAACTCAATTGTTTACGAAATCGTTCAGATACACACATATATATGTAAAATGGACTCTAAATATATAAAATTAGAGAAAAATTTCATTCACAAAAAACCAATACCTACCGCATAATATAAAAAATATAAGAGACCAGCTATAGAAAAAATAAATTGTATTGGTGCTGCAGTAATTGGATTTTTTGTTAGATTTGTACTGATTATAATTATATAAAGGCTAGCATATGGTACAATAACAAAAAAATTATGAATTATTTGTACTAAAACCATTATTGTTAATTGTTTATCTAATTCTCGTCGAACAAGAGGAATTGTTCGATAAGATAATTGTTGAACATTTCGATATGATAAAAATCCAAATACAATTGTAATAATAATAGGAAGAATAAGTCCAAGAATAAGTATATAAAAATAAGAAAAATATTGTTGAAAAATAACATTTGTTATTGTACATGTAAATTGTCCTACTTTAGATGTTTCTATAATATTATAAAATATTAAATATGGTATTCCATGTAGTATCCAAAAAAAAGCTGTTATGATACATAAATTACGAGCTAATTTAATATTATTCCATTGTTGCCATCGAGGATTAAAACTTGTAGCCATAAATTGATCAATTGTTGCTAAACACATACATGTAAATGAAATAAGTGAACATATTTCTAAAATATATCCTTTAAATTTACAATAGAATAATGATGTTTGTGTCCAATCAATAGCAAATCCATTTATCATAATACGAGGAAGTAGACTAAATATTAATTGACCAATATTAAAAAATGACATAAATATTAAATAGAATGCACATGAATTTTGTCGAAATGTTTGAAGACTAAGAAAAATAATAATATTAAGAATTTCACCAATTATACCCATTATAAGAATAATTGTACCAACATATATATTTATTTGTTGTGAAGCAATAGCAAGAGATGACATATTTGTTGTCGACATTGAATTGAATATTCTCTAGTTCTTACAATACTGTTTTGTTAATATATAATCTCTTTTTCTATAGCATTTTATATGAAGTCAAGCATTTCTTATTTTTAAAAAATGTTTCTTTTCAAATATAAACGTGACTATGAATAGAAAAAACAATATAGTGTGCTACATTTAATTAGAAATTTGTTTTATATGTCAGCAGGCATTTCCGTATGGTCTATTCATAATATAATATAATGTGATTATTAATGTAAAATTTGATGCATAATATGCACATTTCTTTTTACAAAATAGATAACGATGGCATTTTTATCATGAAATACTCTGCTTTTTAATTTTATTTAAAACAATGCAACATGGAAAAAATTATGGACATATAATTCTAAACGTTTGATATATTAGTCTTATTATACATACGATGATGAAATTTCTGGTGGAATCGAAATAAAAGATAATCATATGAAGACTTTATAAAAAAAAAAAGAAAGAAAGATAAAAATGTGTCCTACTTTTTTTTAAATTCTACTACACATGATGATAGTGAAATAAGGTTAATTACTAGATATTATTACTGGTTTTGTATTTGAAAGACATTCAATGAGTTTATTATAAAATTAGATGTTCGAAAAATAAGGTTTAGTTTTTCAAAAATAGAATTCATGATACTTAGATCTGACCAAAAGTTCTGGCAACATTGAATAAAAAGATAAAGATGCAGAAATATTTTTAATTTTATTTTATGAAATATTCGGGATAGTTGCCATGATTGTTTATACCAAATTCGATCCTCTCTAACAACCTGTGTTCAGTTTTTTTTAAGTCTTTTCCGAAAAAATTTTTAGGCACCTTGGATACTGCATGGACTTATCATATTTCGTTTATTTAATCAATTACACTACATTCGATAGAACTTGTTTACCAAAAGTTACATAGTATCAGGCCTGAGGAATATGTTAGATATGACATTATATTGACGCTTTCTTCTGTCATATAGTTAATAATATTGGATGAGTATGAAGTCAATGATGATCGTCAAGGAATTTTGTACATTTAAAGCTGATATATCTGTTTGGGTCCATATTTCATTAACAAAAGATTTCGGACAATTTTCAATATAGTACTTGTGACCTACAGTCTTGCCTTTTTCTACACGATGTGTAAAAACAGGACTATTTTGATTTAAAGAATATACGAAACGAAGTTATGGTAAACTTTGTCTTCATGAGCAATAGCCTTTGACGATACATCTTCAATTTGCTAGCTAGCATCATATGACTTATGACTAACCTATATAAAATAAACCCATATCCCATTACTACTAATGCTAGAACACAACCAACATGATCGAACAAAATTCCACTAAATTTTTAAAAGAAATCAAATACGATTCGTTCATGCAGTATCCAAGGTACCTAAAATTTTTATCGAAGAAGCCTTCAAAAAAACTTTTAATAAGTTGATAGAATGGATCGAACTTGGTGTAAAGAATAATGGCAACTATCCTCAACATTTGATAAAATAAAATTAAAAATATCTCCAAATCTTTATATTTTTAATTAATGTTACCAGAACTTTTGGTCAGACCTAAGTATATTGATAACAAAAATGAATTAAGTATATTGATACGAAAAACATTAAATAAATAGTCTTTTTGTATGGATATGGTAATAAATATTGTTCCGAGTTTTATTAAAGACAGCACTAAAAATGTCTAACTGCTTTAGAGTAATCAGTAATTCATCCTTTTTATTAATGCTTCAACACAAATTGAATTAAAAATCTTCTTTTTTAAAATGATGTCGCTCTCCAATAAGTGGTCGTATACTTTAATGGTAATTAAGAGAGGGTCAACCAGGCCATCGAGGATCATGTTAGATATCGAAGTACTGATCAAAATTTAGATTTTTGATTTTTATCTCTCACCTTATTCAGCATTATCGAAAACCTCTAAATCCAAACTTCTAGCTCATTTGAACGAATCAGTGAAAAGTTAGCTTGATTTTACTCTCAAACACTCATAAGTAGATGTTCGATGACAAATAATTTACAAAACTTTAGTGTTGTATACCAAAAAATAGAGCGTCAAAAGTTAAACAAAACTAGCTATTCATATATTACTTTTTGATGGACTAATTTAGCTTTATTTTGCAAATACTTTCGATGAAGGCTCATTTTTTGACGAAAAATATGTCTATTTTTTTCATTACGTCCACTATCTTTCAGTTATTTTGTGAGTGTCCAGACTGAATTTAAGATATTTTATATAGTTCTTTTCTGCTCTACAAAATGATTTTAAAAAAGTTGAAAAAAAACATTATACTTGAGACGAAAAACGACTCACAATATAGATCCTTTAGATAACATTTTTTGAAAAATTTTTTCAACAATAAGTTTTGCAGGTAAAAAGTAAAAGTTTGAGCTAATTATGAAGTATCTAGGGTCTTTTGCATATAGCCATGATATTCTAATGAATATAAATCTGATATGAAGTAAGGAGTCGACACTTACTGCCTTTTGTGTATATTGTATTACGTCACGAAGCTCTAAGAGCGATAGAAACGATTGATAATTCTTTCAACGTTCTATTGACTCTCACCAGGAGTTCTTTTGTTATTGAATAGTTTCATATTTACCTTATATAGAAGACAGGATCGTTGGTCACGGTTCAGAACAATCTTTCTCGTGTTTCTCCTCTTCGACACAAAGAGCCCATGCTGCTTGAAGAGGAAGAACATGCTCGGTAAACCTGTATCCTTATGTCGTTTGTGAGTGTTATTCAATAAGCCCGCACTCATGTAAACAATAATTTGATTCTGTATCAAGAAAACAAAGAAAACCATTCAGTGCACAACTCAAGCCTGAGAAGAGGGTCTTTAAAGCGCCTGAACTACTCTCAAAAAGGTATTTTAAGACCCTTTTACAAAAACAGAGACTATTATATCCAGCGGAATAGTGATTTTGAAAAAAAGGTCTTTTATTTCTTTTTCTCTTGTGAGAGATTGATTATGTATTATGATACAATGAAATACGGTGATTCACGTTCTCATACGACAGCAAACGTTGACATATAGGGCTATGTGCACTAAAATACGGTCATTTCATGGCACGAATTACATAGTAGACGACGATTATGTTTCATCGTACAAGGCGCGACAATAAACGATCGTAATACAGGGCATACCAAACGTGTCATCCACGGCACGTACACGGTCGTAAAGTTCGACCTGGGTAACGATCTTCATATACCATCAACTCTTTAACTTTATCCTTGATAATGGTACTGATGTTCTTTGCAAGATTCATATCAGAACTGTTACTGTGCCAAACTGAATTGCTCCAGAATTTGACGCCCTCGTCCTCCAAAAGGTGTCGCATTGTATTTGCTTTCATACAGGATCCTCTCCCACGAAGAAATGGAATTACATGTTGTGGAAGAATAGTTTTACGATAATAAGCTCCATTCCAAGATTATCTCTCTTTCTTCAATATCTACATCAGTTTCTTTGCGGTGAACATCACAAATATTTCAGTGCATATTGTGCTGTGAACTATTTCATGGTATCTTTCATCAGTACTAATGTTTTCGAATCATTACTCTTCTGACTCGTTAAGAACGCCAGCCATTTTAATTCGCTAAACTGATGTGTCATAGACTTGCCACAGTTTAATGAATATTCAATTCAACTGCGAATACTACCAAAACAGTCGGCTGTACGTCCAACAGACTCACAGAAAAGGAAAGAAATAGCAAAACTGGGAACAGTATCGATGTATATCCATTTTCCTCTTGTTTTATTTAATCATTGGATGTGATAAGAGACATATACGGTTTATTTTAGATCCATTTTAAGCATAACATCATTATAGACAAAGCAAGACAATAAAAAACAATAAATGACAAAAAGCAGATAAATATAAATTCTTAAATTAGTTAGGTATTTTTCTACTTCTCTTATCCGTATAATTAACAAATCTTCTTTCGAAATGAACAAATGTTTGATTTAAATTGTTTCAAATACGTTTTTGATGGTAAAACAAAAACAATGAATGTGATTAAAGGTGTGATAAATGAAAGAAAATAACCAAATAAAAATATTGATACAGAATCACGAGATGATTTCATACATCCGACGACAAATGCAAAAATAAGACGTGGTAACGATAAAATAATAACCAGAATTGAACTAATTATTTGATATTTATGTCGAAGAAACTGACGACGTAAGTGAATATAGTAACTATGTTCCTGAGAAGATTCTGAATGACGACGAGCTATTATAATGATTATTGAAAAAACTGAAATTATATTGAGTGAAAATGGACTAATAAAATGTAATACACTCATTACGGATGTATATGTGGTTAGCATAGTTGATATTGATGCAGGATATCGAACAATACACCAAGTTCGAATTTCTTCTTCATCATCAATCAATTGACGGTAAACAGGTTCGTGAATTGATGTACCAATCGTAAATATAATTAATATTACAACGATCCATATAGCTACTTTACGACTCAATTTATTATTGAAATATGCTCCGCGAACAACCATAAAAAATCGTTCGACTGCTACGCAAGCATATAGCCAATCACCTGTTTGCAAAAGTATTTTGAGAAGAAAATCAACTGTGAGACATTGAGCCATGAGACTAATTCGACTGTTGATTATATTCATTTGAATTGAAATTAAAAGAATATATTTCAATGTAAACATGATCATTGTTACAAGAGATATAATAGAAGTGGCAAGTAGATAAATACCAGAACCAATTTTTTGAGGTTCTTTTGCAACAAATGTAAATATTGACAGTATTCCATTGGTAGTACCAATTATCAAAATTCCAATAGTAACAGCGAGACCAACTTTTACTATTGCTCGTTGTTCATTAAATGAAACATGAGATTGAATCTGGTAGCCAAGAATGGCATCAAGTGAAAGACCAAAACCTTGACTGGAAAATTGACATCGAAAACCAAAAAAACATCGTGGACAAGCGCACATACTTGTTGTAGGACAAGTGTCACTGTTTTGAAAGCATAAACCACCATTCTCACAATAGTTGATGCCTTGACAATTGTATTCCATATGATGATCAAAAGTGAAACAATTAGCTCGACGATCATTCATGCATAAACACATGAACTGATCTTCATCATGAAAACATTGCAAATTCGCATGCTGCTGACAAGGTGTATGATAAGATTTTATACGACGTATAAGTGGATCAGCCATATTCATATGATTCAATAATTCTCGAATCGATGGACATCTTTGTCGAGACTCAATAGCTGTTTTGTGATGCATCGATGACTCATAAATTATTTGAATAAGTAGAAGATATATATCGCCATCAAATTGAGCAAAAACAATGTTGAATGGTGTTGACCAATAAGTAGTGATCGATTCAACATCTAATGGAATCTTAACAAATGCTGTTGCACGTTCATGAGGACCCCATTTTTCTGGTATAGAGATAAAATGAAGGAAGAATGATTCCGGAATTCTTGTTGGAGAAACGAATAAAATATCTAGTCTTGTATTGTTATATTGACATAGATCGCCCAGATATTTTTCAGGACATGAGCATATTGTATCTTGATTGATGAAGATTCGTGGATCACGAGGGACACAAATTCCTCCATTTTTGCATTTCTTTGCATTTTCAGCTCGACAAAAAGTATTAGATAAATAACATCGAGATCCAAACTTCTCTAAAGGACATACACAAATCGAGCGATTCATTGATAATATTGCGCCCACGCAAAGAGAGACAGGCGAACAATTACAATTATATTGTTTTGTACAAAGCATACCCCACCATCCAGGATCACATCGACAAAAAAAACGCTTTGTATTACTATAGACTGTACAATGACCATGTTTCCCACATTTCAATGTACATTCATCTGATGAAGAACTTCTTTGCATAGGTACAGTTAGTTTGACAGCAAGTCTATAGACAGGTAAAAATGGATAAAGAACATCAAATTTCCAACTTGCACGATATTTGAGACCTAATGTTTGAAATACGTCAATACGCACTGAATAGGTTCGATTGATAAATTTGAGTCGTCGATGATAGAGCAAACGAAAGGTAAATTTAAGATCGCAATCTCGAATTGATAAATAAGATATTTGATGATACGAATGAACTATTTGATCAACTTCGTTATCAAGAAGAAAAATAATAAAATTAAATGGTGTACGCCAATCGAGAGCACCAATTTGTAATGTCATACTAATTCGCTCATTTTGATACTGACATTGTGCACCATAAAGATGTGGTGGGCATAGACATCGTTTCTCTGCTTCATTATTCAATGGAGTATCGGACTCATTATGCCATAGAAATATACGAATTCCTCCATAACAATGATCATTAATGAATTGTGGTATCCGTTCGTTAGCATGAACTGGAAGAAGACTTTTTTCCATCACAGCTAGAAATTGTGAAAGTGGAGGAGGAATACTGCGATTGGCGAGTGATAATTGTGGTTCCAAATTCTGGTATAATTTTGGATTACGTTTGGGAAATTCTTGCAGAAAACAAAGAAGATTCTTTTCATCCAGAGTTTTAACAGGAAAGATTCCATTCGCGAACCTTTCACAATACCCTTGGTAGTACATCTTGTCGCACAGTGAAGGTAGTTCATCATCACCATAGAGACAATCGATATGACCATCACAGATAGAACCAATAGAAATACACTCTTCTGGTGGGAAAAACGTATTATTCCTGTATTAAATAGAAGCCCAGAACAAATATTAAACATTTATATTCTGTTTTAGTCGTAAAAAGAATGATAAATATATGACTATCTGCTCAACAGTAATTAGAGTATTGAGAAAAAATTAAGCTACGAATAGTGAAAAGCATAATAGTTTAAGTGGTGATGAATATCACATATAATTCATCAGAGCAATTAGGCATCATTCAATATATTTATTGCAACACATTCATCTAGATTAATAAATATGAGATAGAAAAATCTTGAGGTTTTACTAGAAACAAATAACTCTGACATAATTAGGTTGAGCTCAAACTTGAACAATTTAGAAGAAGCTAGTTACCCTTGCTCAGAAAATCTTTATTTTCCTAAAGTAAAACTTTTTTCATGATCAGATCTAGTAATTTGTTTTTACTCTTTAATTAGTAAAAGGATAATAATAATGTTGCCGAAGCTTATTGCACCCGAAGTTATCAAAATCAATCTGTTTCAGTGAAGCTAAAAGAATTTCTTCTTTGCTTCTTAGATATATTCTTAAAAAAAACTATTGAACCTAATGGTTCTAGAAATTCCTTAAGTTCTTCAACCTTTCTGAGGTTCTTGAATCTGTTAGAACGTTGTCTAAGTTTCATGAAGTTTTAGAGAATTTATTAAACTTATGCGATATCTGTGAAAATTCTTTATCGTATATAGATGTCATAAAGAATGCTGAAATCAATTGAAAATTTTAAGATGTATCAAAATTTCATGAAATCTGTTGGACTTTCACACAATCCAATAAGAATGCTTTAAAGTCTGAAAGTCTGTTCCTTTCTCATAGTTTATGAAACTAGACTTATTCACACCCCAATGGGGCTGATTATAGGTTGATATTTTTCATATCTGCAACCTCATAAAGGATCGGTTGGCTTTAAATACTTAGCTGATTACGCTCAAATTCATTTAATTTCGGGATTGATCGTTTTGGTATGAGAATATTCATAATTAATGTGGGTCGAGTTTTAATTTATATTTTCAAGAAACAAATATTAAAATAAGGTGATAAAAGTATCGGCATCTAAATTAATTAAGAGTAAAACTATGATCATCCCTAATTCAACAGAAATAACTGAATTCATGGTCACCTCTTTGCTAATTATTATTAGCTTTTGTTGAAAGGAAAATATTCTTGTTCTACAAAACTATCTTTCTAAACTTCTACATATGGAAATGTAAGATATGCACATTATCCAAAGTTCATTCCATATCTTTTTTCTGAAGAGTATCTTGTGTAATTACATTTAATCTAAAGCAGCATAAGATATACTTGAGCAATAAATCGAATGACTTTTATAAAGAAACAAAATTTAAATACAATTTAGTATCTGACTAAAATTAATTTTTGAAAGAAACGGATCAGTTTATCAGAAAGGCATCTCAAAAGTAGTTAACTTACCAAAATGATGGTACCATATTTTGAGTATGATTCCAGCAACGATAATGGCTATTCAATTTGCGACACAAATGTCGTTCATCCGAAGCTCCTAAACAATCTACTATTCCATCTCCGTTTCGACTGACAGGCAAACATATAAGTTGTGCTGTGCCAGGTATTATACAAGGATAGTCGCCTGATTTACAAGCTGAATTCTGACAATTTGCTTCATCCGATCCATCCAAACAGTTCCAAATCCCGTCACATCTTGTATATTGATTATCACAAAACCATTCGTCACAGTTTGTCTCATCGGTTTCTAACTTTCCATCTGACATTGTTTCTTCAAATTCCACAAAGCCGTCGCATAAAGTTGGGAAATGAGGTATTCTTTTTTTCACTGAATCGATAACATTCAATACTAACGGTTTTCGAAGATCATCGTTGGAGAAGGATGGTTCAATGCATTGTAGATTTTGACTGTGCTTCATTGTGTATTGAATACGATGATTGTTGTTTTTTATAGCACAACTGCCTTCGAACTTTTCGTCGATGCTGTTGGCGCAGTCTTGTAGTCTATCCACTAGGCGATGTTTTGAAATACATTTGTAATCACATCGAAATTGTGTGTTCTCATGACAATCTTCTTTTTCCTTGATTCTTGTGGCACACCACAAAAATCGACGCTCAACCAACGAGTGCAGACCATCGAATATATTATAACTTTGACTACTAAGAGTACTAAAACGATAACAGGATAATTCGCTATCATTGTTAATACCGGATAATCGAATTGTTCCAAATAAACGGCCACATAATTGTTCACTATAGCATACATAATCAGGCGCTATGGATTTTTGTGTTCGGTTCCATGAATAGACAAAATATATGTGACCGAAAGCAACAGGTTGGAATGGAAATTTAAATAGCTGTGGACAGTACTGAACAATTTTTGGAGCACAAGAAATACCATTCTTCTCCAAACATATATTGTCGCACGTGCCGTTGAAGAAATGGGCATGAATTGGATCATTCTACAGCCGAAAAAAACGATTAAATGGAAACAGTAACATAGATTATGTCAATTTTGTTTAAAATTATAATCAATGAAATACGATAAACGTTATGTAGATTTGAAATAAAATGAAAACCCAGAAAAAAGATGATAAACAACAGGTGGTCCATAAATAATAATCCTTTGAAAAGGTGCTTTAGAATTCCGACAAAACGAATTTCTCCATCTGAATTTCGCCAATGACCGAACTGTAGTGGAATTTTGAAACATGTCGAAATTCAACTAGAGTTTGGACATCTTTGGCGAATTTCTACAATTGTCAAAGTTCTTATGGAATTACGATAGAATATTTTTTTCCTGGGAATTTTGTTGTCCATTTTCCATCAGAATTTGAACAACATCTATGATTTATATTTTTGTTTCATTGTCAAGTTTCCATCGACTATACGACAAAATACTTCTCACTTATATTCACAATATATGTTAGGAGGTGGCTTTCTTTATTTCACAAATAATGAGCAATTAATTAATCAGAAAGAGCTGAATGCCCTAGTCTGAGAAAAAAGGAGCTTTGCAAAACCAAAATTAGTTTTGTACGGTAGTTAAAAAATCATAAATGGTTTAGCCCAACAAGGTCGAACTATGAATGCTTCTGTCTATCAATATTGAACCACAGACGGTTCTGTCTAACGATGTTAAATCATGAAAAATCTTGCAGGAGGGTGTTGAACCCAGCGGATCCTGTCCAATACTTGTTGAGTCTTGGAGGTTTCTATCTCGAAATGCTGAACCATGAAAAGATTTTTATAGGACGCTGCTAAACCCAGCAGGTTCCGTCGAATTCTTAAAAAATTTTTAAAGCGATCTATACCTTAATGCAGAACCATGACAAGTTATTCATTAAAATATATGAAACCAAAAGAGTTCTACATACAAATACGGAGTCTCAATAGGTTCTGTCCTATTAGCGTGGAATTTTCGAAAGACCTGCTCTCTAAAAAAAGGAAATTTTGCAGAACCCTCCAAAAGGTTCTGTAAATCTACAAAAAGCTCCAAATGTGCTCAAAGTCTAAAAAAAGGTTTAAAAATTCGACAGAAATTTTAGAAAATTTTGTCGAGTATTCACTAGCAGAATTATCTCTTACAGAACCTTTTTTTAGGTTCTGTAGAGCAAAAAAAGGTTCCGTGAGAAAATACGAAACCTTGAGGATTCTGTACAAAACCATTAGGCCTCACTACGGAACCATTAGGGATTCTCGCGAAACGTTAATGGTTTTGTGCAGAACCCTCAAGGTTTCGTACTTTTTCATCGAACCATTTTTTGCTCTACAGAAACAAGACAGAGCGCAGACTGTAATACAAATCGTAAATTTATACTATCCACACTTCGTTTCAACCTGAAGAAGACGAGAATTATTAGGCCTATTCGACATGATCTCAGCAACATTCCTTTGGAATATGCTGTCAAAGTGAAAAACTCTGGAAAGATATGAAATATCATCTCAGAAAAAGTGACCACAAATATTCCTGCCTGTAAAAAAAATAAGAAGGCTAAATGGCGATCTGCTGAAGCACTGAAATAGTCGTTATGGCAAACTATGGAACATACTGAAAGATATGGACGTTTCAATCCATCTCATTTGCCTTATGAGATACTTTTATACTGACTAGGAAGTAACAGTGAGAACTGAATATGGAGATACCGAATGGTTCAAAACGGGAAAAGTTGCATGTCAAATCTGTATTTTGTCGCCTTATCTCTTCCAATTATATGCCACAGATGTCATGAAGAACGCTGGATTGAATGGCGTAAAAGTCGGTTTCAAAATTGCTGGTAGAAATATTAACAATCTTCGATATGCTGATGATACTACTTTGACAGCTGAAAATGAAGACGACCTGAAAGGTTTCATAATGAAAGTAAAAGTAGAAAGTGTGATGATTGGCATCCTGCTCAATATTAAGAAGAACAAGATCATGTCAATTGAACTGCTTAATCAAATGAACCTAGATAATGAAACGGGATAAACTGTCAATGACTTCATCTTTCTTAGCTCACAAATCCACATAGATAGAGAGTGCTCTCATGAAATAGGAAGATGACTTCTTTTTGGAAGGAAACCCATAATGAACTTGAATACAATCACTACATGCAATGTTACGCTGAGGGCCAAATCAGAGATAATCAAAGCTATGCTATTCCTAGCAATCATGTACGGATGCGAAAGCTAGATCATCAAGAAAACAACCAAAACAAATCGATGCTTTTCAAATGTGGTGCTGAAAAAGGTTACTGCATACATCATGGATCGCAGAAGGGACAAACCGGTTAGTCCTTGATCAAATAATATCTGATGGCTCAATTAAATCGTCAACAGTCAAACTGAAGCTCAAATATTTCGGTCACATCATCAGAAAAGGGAAGAGTCACTTGAGTAGGTTCGGATGCTCGGAAAAATTACAGACAAAAGACGAATAGGAAGACAAAGAACAAGATTGTTGGGCACTATTAAAGAGGACACTAGAATGCAGCTCCAAGAATTGAAAAACGTTGTCAATGATAGAAAAGCCTGGTGAGTCATTATCTATCGAATCATCAGAAGTCGAAAATGGTTTAATGAATGGCACAACAACAAAGTTTTTAACTTCTACTTGAAACGATACTATTTTAATTTTGTCGTCGTTCTTTTTCAAGAACAGTGGAACTGCCAATTCTTTCAGCTAAATTTCCGAAATTGCTCAAAAATAAGAAAATCTATGGATACCTCAAAGGCTGCTCCAACCTTTTTGTAGCTGACGCGAGATGATAGAAAACTCTTGAGAAATCCTTTGCTAATTGATAAATTTCTAATGAGAATGCAAAACGACAAGAAAAAAGCCACAAATTCTTAGAAAATTGTTGAGAACATCCCTGATGAATCCTTCGCGAAATTTCGAAAACAGTTTCCATCGATTATCAGCTTTTTTTCTGGGCTTCTTGAAAGCTTTTCAGCTGCTTGGCAATCCTTTACGAATTCTGCTTAGAGAGAATTGACCTGAGCGGCATTTTTCTCCCTTGCAGTTTCTATCACTCTAACATATGAAAGTGTTTGGAAAACATACTTTTTTGGTTCATTTTTTTCTTTTACTTTCCGCGGAAGAACGTTTGATATATGCTGGACCAATAGTTTAACAATACCTCTTTAGACAAACAAATCCGGTTTAAAAGTCGGAAAAAAATTTATATCCATGATACTCAGAGGTTGATTATTTATGGATCACCCGTTAGAAAACTTACAAAAAACCATGCGATCGATGTCTGTAACATACAAATCATGGTAGACCAGCATTGATCAGTAACATGATTATTAGCCGTACGTGAAAGCAACTGACGATAAAATTGTTCAATTTGATAAGATCGACATGATCCTGAACGTGTGCATCTGCTGGGAATAGACTCCGTTAAAATATGTCGCTGAGTGATATCTTCACATCGAGTGAATGAGTTACCATCATTGCACAGCTTCGTAATATCAAGCGACCCGATTTTTTCATCTGTAGTATCAAGACAATCAGGCGTGATTTGATTGTCGAGTAAAAAATCTTCAGGAATACATTGACCGTTTCGACATCTAAATTCTTTCGAACCACATTCATTTTTCTCAAGTTGATCACAATGTAATTCATCAATAGGATTCGGCCAACAATCAATTTTTCCATCACATATTTCACGCCAATCAAGACACCATGTTATATCAGAACCACGGTTACATTTTAAGTGAATATAGCATGTTCCCGTTGTGTAAATTAGACTTTGAGAAAGAATTTTGATAACTTTGTCGAATGAACGATATGATGACATCTACGCATGAGATCGATTAATAATTTATTTTTATCTTCTTAAAAGTCATTAGAAGTTTCAATCTTAGATATTTGCTAGATAAATGATTTTAGCATCCGATTCAAGTAGTTTTGCGATAGAAGCCCGCCAGTTCTTGTGAAAAATTGTTGAATTTGACAACAAGAACAAAATGCTCGTATTCAGAGGCCGACTAAGCTGGGTTTTCTTCAGAAATGGAAAAATCTATTCACTGGATCCGAACAGCGTACTCCTACTTCCGTGTGCTGATGATTGTCCAAGTTTTCAAGCTGAAACCGGTCCCGAACTTCCATCGACCTTTTCAAAACTATGAGAAATGCTTAGATTCACAAGAAACACCACTATATGTTTTCCCGTCAGTCTGGTCTTCTTATTTCAAACTTCAAATTACACGTTCTCAAAATCATTATAAAGTCTAAGCTCAACAAAGAAATATTTGGGGAAGCACCAATAGATACTTCACCTACATTCAAATTGAAAGAATATTGACAAAATTGACCAAATCTTCCTGATGAAGAGCAATTATAAAAGCGTAATGCTGTATCAGTATGTTTGTTTTCATTTTCAATAAAGGCTTGATATTGTTCGATGAGATCCAGAGCAGCTGACCAATCATAGAGTTGGTGACTACTTACATTCTGCTTCTTTAATTGATCAAATGTGTATGATGAAAACTTAGTGTTGCTTGTTGCAGTAAATCCATCATATAATTCATCTCGCCGACAAAATGGAATAATTTCATGTACTGGCTTATACGTTATTCTCGATTGAAGATCATTGATATCATTAGAAGTATAATAATCAAAACAATCACGATCTCCATTGATTTCATTGATATCTGAGTGATACAAATGAAATTGACTTATAACAATAGTTGCATTCCATAGAAGCGTAAGAATAACCCCAAAAAACAGTAAAACAGTCATCATGGAATTATTAGTTCCTAGTAGTAGTATCCATATTGCAGAACGTTGTTTTTTCTTTCTAATCATCAATCATTTTCTGCTTATTGATCAAAGAGTTGACTGTTTTTCATATTATTACCAAACATTCATATATTATCAGAATCATGATATTCAGCTTACTTTCAATATTGTTTTTAAAAATAAAATCATTAATGGAAAAAAACATTTTTTTTGCAGCATTTTTTCATTTCTTTAAAGCAAATAAAATGCAATAGTGTCCAAAATTATAGTTTTATCCATCGACTTGATCAATCGTTACGGAATTTTATTTTTTTAACTTTGTAGCTCTAATATCTCATCAACGATAAAAGCTAATGCCCTGAAATTTGTATAATACATACAGACCATTTTAGAACTACCACCAGTAAAAGCTATTGATTTTACTTTAACCAGACTCGAGTTATTCAAAAGATATCGACAACCACAGAATTTCAAAAATGAAATAGTTTTTGGGGTTGAAGCGAGAGTTTAGCATTTTGCTACGAAACGAAGCGACATAAACTGTGTTTCGTTAACACTTTACAAAATTATTGTTCAAAGAGACTACATTGAGTTGTCTATGTAATAAAAGATCTCGAAGTGTTATGATTCAGATTTACTTCATAGCCAGGTACTTGAATTTTCTCAAAGACAACTGACTTTTCAAGAATAAACAAAATGCGGGGAAAACATAGTTCACGTGAGATAGAATAAGACTTGACATATTGAAGCTTTTGAGGAGAAACGTAATTTATTTTTTTGGAAATACGTTGACTTTATCTGCTATAACATATAATATCCTCTTGCTTTATGAGTAAAAATCATAGTGAAGAAGACTCAATCACATTTACGTTTCGTTTTCTAATTGAAAAATGAGCACGTAAAGTATCGACGAAGTGTGGTGCTTAATCTTTGTAAATGACCTTAAAATAAAGTATTAATCTATCAAAAATTGTAATTATGTTAGTAAAACGCAAAAATTTGTTATAACTATACATTTTCATTATTATATCATTAATTATTAGATAATTAACTAATTAATATTCAGTTGATTTAAGAAAACTTCGACACAATATATATATATATACATATATAAACTATGAGTCCAGACACACCAACTAAAAGCAGGTACTTTAGCTTAGGTTAGCATATGGCACGTTCGATTAAATGACAGATTTAGTAATTCAAAGACCAAAACTATTCAATGAGACACATATCATAAAGTTACACATATTTTTGCAGAAGTCATTTTGAGCTGTGTTGTACGAATCACCTTTTAGCAATATTCTAAAATTTGCTCTTAACTCAAAAATCAGATGTGGAATGTTTTTATTTTGAGAACAGTGTTTGAATGAGATTTCAACGTACACTTTGGATAAGTGTTTCTGATTTTTCTCAAGTATATTTGATTCAATGAACAGTGAAGTGACAACTTTTTAGGAGTTCCGACATTTACCATTAAGTCCTTCTTTATGAATTTCAAAAGAATAAAGCCTCTTCACGCTGTTATTCTCCTGTTTTCATAAATCCATCGGCATATAAACTATTGAAGGGTTCATGAAAAATAGTACATAGGATCAAGGTTTATTATTTTATTCTTTTTTTTATCATGTAGAGGTATTTACAGAGTACATTTTCTATATCTTGGTATATTATAGAAAAAAGAGTAGAAGCTAAACTTGTTAATGTTATAAATCTTTTTAACATTTCGAAAGAATATGTTCGAGAGCCAAGAGTTAGAAAATCTAGTTTAATAACATTGAGAAAATAATTATTATAGTTATGAAAACGACTGATTGTTGTATTTGTTTAGTTGATGATGACTTAGTATTCGTTGTTTGTGTTGAAGTTATCCATGTTATATTAGTTGAATGAAGAAAATGTGTATAATCAAAAAATTCTTCAAAATCTTTTTGTACATTACGAATGACATCAATTCTGTTGCATTTTGGTGATCGACATTGCATACTAAAACTATATTGGATTTGTTTTAGTTTATCGAAAAGAATATTGAATGTAATGCCGGCAAGGATCAGATGCTCTGCATTGTCTTGGCATCCAGCAACAAACTCAGCTCTTGCCATGCCATGTATTGGGTTTGTCCAAGCGGTACATATTTGGCTCTCACACTCAATAAACATTGATCCATTAAAACAATCACTTTCTGTCACTATCAATGAATTTCTGGTAACCTCTAGATGTTCACGCAATACTTCCTTTATTAATTTATGCTCAGTTTTCAATAACCAAGGTAAATTATTCAATAGAAAATGTCGATCGCAGTTATTGAATGATGAACAGGAGAACTTGATGTTCATCTCTACATTATCACGTGTATAACTAGAAATGTACAAAAAGGTCATATTAATTTCCATTTGCTTTGATAGTTGCTCTTCGTTATCGTTGGTTAAAATGAGGCTCACAGTTGAAATTGCATTTACATAGTGAAGAAATAGTTGTAAGTGACAGACCATTGAATCGTTGATGATGTCATTGAGTGCCGCTTCAATCTTTATCATATTGATGGAGGACTTGTCCATGTACAACGTTTGTTGTTGAGCACATAACAATGAATAAACACGGTGATAAATAAATATTTCTAATAGCAAAGATATCGCCCAACATCTAACCATTTCGGTTTTCCTATTAAAAACTCAGTTGTATTATTTGTAGAAATAATAATCGTCTATTTTTTTATGTTCGTATCAAACATTTTTTATGAAATAATCTTTTGTCTATAAAACAATGATTGATCGTTACAATAGGTGAGAAAACCGAAAAGATTGATGGAAATCCCAGGAATTTTTATTTCAAAAAAATCTCATAATTTTATACATCAATCATTTTGTTAATATCTTGTTTTCAGTAATGCCATATTTATCGTTGAATATTTTTCTCATTTCTTTCATCTTTTATTGGTCGTTTATTTTAAAGAGAATACCGTTGAGAAAAAAATAAAAGTTTAACTAAGACGTTTCATATAGAGCAGAGGCGTGAATAGTACTAGTCAATAATACATTGTATGTCTGTTGTAGGGTCCAGCGGGATCGAATTCTCCCATCTCGATTCCGATCTCTGTAAAATACTCTTTCGGGATCCCGATTCCGTAATAGATTTCTAACAGGGAAACCCGTCTCGGTCTCGTCTAAACCCGATTCTTCTGAATCTGCCAGAAATACTTTTTAAACCCAAGGAAAAAAGAGCAAACTCCAACTTGACTCCACATGACTCCGCGTGATTTCATGCGAGTACATTTGGCTCCAAGTAGCTCCACGTGACTCCAAAAACCTGAGATCTGCTCTTTTCCCTTTGAAAAACCTTCATTCATTATAACAGTTACATGAAAAAAAAGAGATAGTCGAAAGCGAAAGGCAATTGACGAATGTGAGTCTGACAAAGAACATGAAGGTGAACAATAGACACCTTCGACATCGAAGAAACATCGAATCGAAAATAATAACATCGTATCAAGTAAATATGAATTCAAAGAGTGACCAAAACTTGTTGTTTCTTCAATCTTACTTATTTATTTCTTGTGAACATTGTTTTTCTTGACAGATGGACACGCGCTTTCTGGTTTTATTTTTACGAAAGATTATACTGAATTTTTGAATAAGCAGAAAGTTGCATTTCGATATGTAATTAGCTAAGTCCGAAAAGTTTCAATCCGTTCCAATCCCGTTGAAGTAGGGTTTGGGAAGAAAATAGGGATCGGGGCAACCCCGCCGGACCCTAGTCTGTTTTCCTATTTCTGACAGAAATTCTATGTCGATCAGACGTCAAAATTATCTTTGTTTGGAAAGGTATTCAGTCGTTAGAATATCCGAGTAGAGATGTTTGTGTTTGACGTATCATTCGAGTTGTTCCACTTTTATCGGAAATTATAGCTAGCGTTTTCGTTATATTCTAGTTTTAAACATGTCTTGGAAAGTCTTTTTGTAAAACAAATTACTAATCGATTTAAATTGTCGTCTATCAGTCATCTGTGCAGTTGTTCTAAGCAGCAGTTTCAGTTCTGAATGCGTTTCAATTTCGTATTGCATTAAGAAGTTTAGTGTTGGAGTAGGCACATGAAAATGAAGTTGGTCGCTGGAGCTCTCTTAATCGTTTTTACTTCATATTACCCGTACCAGTATTACATCGAGAGTGGACTGTAATATGTGGTGACCAGAGCACACAACGCGGAGGAATTTATGGTCCTCAGCTTCCACGTCACAAAAAAATTCACTGAGTCTTGTCATTCCCACAAAAAAGAAAAAAAGGCAAAATATGTTCTAATTTGACGCTCGCTCTAAGCCTTTAATATCAAGTTTCTTGGGAAATCATTTACTATAGGACATCGTCGAAGGAGCTACTTTCTCAGAATTGGCTAATATTTTGATATATTATAGAGGATAGTGAGCTTAGTATTCTCTGAAATTTTTAATTCTATATGATGATCTCTTCGTGTACAAATAATCAAAATATTGTTGAAGCTGCTGATAATCCTTAAAAGGAATTATTTTTGAATTCTTCAGGCGACTTTCAGCTAAATATCAATAGAAAAATAGACTTTTTCATTTGACTTTGTGAGATTTTCAACTTCTGATTTTTCCAACGATAACTATTGATATATTGTCCTTTTACACAGAAAAATTCAGGAGTTTTCATCAGTTCTATCATAAGTTTAGAGCTGTTATTACAAAAGTCTGCTTTGCCGTTTTTCTATGTTTTAGTACCGAAATGTCGATCGATCGTATTTTAAGGGTGAACAAAGGAACTGTTCTGATATTTCTACTAGTAATAGAGGATATCAAATTCCACTATTGAATATATCTCATAAGTTTGTTCTTTGATAAAAACTAGATGCTTTTAATCAAAATTATTATTAGTTTGTGATAATAAAAAATTGCGTTTCATCAAAAACGAACTCCATATTCAAAATCAGTACGAAAAACTACCTCAAAAAACATATTTCATTCTAAAATATTATCTGTGAAAACCTTATTATGTTTCTTCGTGCCGATGTACTTCTTATATCTTATCTTGTAGTCCATAAAAATGAGTTTTGGCAGAAAATATTTTAGAATGAAATATGTTTTTTGAGGTAGTTTTTCGTACTGATTTTGAATATGGAGTTCGTTTTTGATGAAACGCAATTTTTTATTATCACAAACTAATAATAATTTTGATTAAAAGCATCTAGTTTTTATCAAAGAACAAACTTATGAGATATATTCAATAGTGGAATTTGATATCCTCTATTACTAGTAGAAATATCAGAACAGTTCCTTTGTTCACCCTTAAAATACGATCGATCGACATTTCGGTACTAAAACATAGAAAAACGGCAAAGCAGACTTTTGTAATAACAGCTCTAAACTTATGATAGAACTGATGAAAACTCCTGAATTTTTCTGTGTAAAAGGACAATATATCAATAGTTATCGTTGGAAAAATCAGAAGTTGAAAATCTCACAAAGTCAAATGAAAAAGTCTATTTTTCTATTGATATTTAGCTGAAAGTCGCCTGAAGAATTCAAAAATAATTCCTTTTAAGGATTATCAGCAGCTTCAACAATATTGTGATAATTTGTAACCCCCCCCCCCCCCCCCCATATTAGAAGACCCCCCTGGAGCGAAAATTTTGGAAAAACGCCCTATAGGGGTACGGTAATTTTTCCGCGAAAAAACTGCGATTCGCGACATCATAATAGAAGATCCGGGGTCTTTTATTGTGGGGAGGGGGGGTTTATATGAAGGCATCATCCTATAGAATTGAAAATTTCAGAGAATACTAAACTCACTATCCTCTATGATATATCAAAATATTGACCAATTCTGAGAAAGTAGCTCCTTCCATAATGTCTGAATCTCTCAGAGACTTACACTTAAGTTCTAAAATTGAAGAAAATCACAGAAGAACTCTTAATCTTAGTTGCTACCGGGGTTCCCGCTCTTCGCCAATAAGACTTTCGCCAGTTACTGGCGAAAGTCAGATGGGTATATTGGCGAAAATCCAGTGAACTTTCGCCAATTGGCGAATGTCCAGCGAGACAATTGGCGAATATCCATGTATTCTTGCCAATTAGTTGGCGAAAGTCATGTGAACTTTCACCAATATTGGCGAAAGTTCATATGACTTTCGTCAATATTGGTCAAAGTTGAATGACATTATTAAGTGTATTCAAGTGCATGAATTAGAATATGTTTAAATATGGCAAGATCGAGTTTTGAAAATATGCTGAGTTAAAAAAGAGACAATAGGAAACATCATGTGAAATGACGTGGGAATAGAAAAGAATAAATATGAATAATGTAAAGAAAGGCTAGAATAAAGTAAATAAGAAATATAAGAAGAAAAATTTAATCTTGATCTGATGTGGGGGTGAGGGTGGGGTTTTGATCGACATTTTTTAGTCGTTTTAGTAGTAGATTTTACCACAGATGTTGAAGTTGATATTGTATTACTAGTAATCTGGGATCGTAATGCTCCATCATGGGTTGTGACAAGCATTGGATTATAAATATCTGAAAATAGCTCACTCCTAATATATATATTAGTTCGATTTCTCATGAGAGATTTTCCCAGTTATATACGAAACATATTGTAATTTATACAAGCTAATTCATATCCGTTTTCTATTGTTCGTCCTACAAAATCTAAAACTTCGAATAAAATTTGTGATAATGACATAAAGGAATGTTATCTATTGCACGAATAGTTGGTGGCCTTTTCATTCAATATCAATTTACATTTAAATAGATGACAGTTCGATGGACTCTCGCCAATATTGACGAAAGGTTATTGGAATTTCGCCAATTGGCGAAAGTATTGACATTCACTGGCGAAAGATAAGTGGAAATTCGCCAATTGGCGAAAATACAGGATGTATATTGGCGAAAGACCGGTGGACGTTCGCCAATGGCGAGAGTCCAGATTGCGAAATTCCTATTGGCGAACTTCCGGCTACCCTTGCTACCATCGTAGTATGAGAAAGCTGTTTGAGGCAATATCATAGTTCAACTGAACACGCTATGGATAAATAGGTTATCAGTTTCTATACATATTGAAATAAAAGACTTGTGAGCATCGCAGCCAGAGATGTCCATCGCGATTGAGAATCTGCCAGTGCCGCGCCGATTATCAAAGAATGCTACCCGCGCCGCTGCCGTACCGCGCCGTTAAAAAAGTTCACCGCTACCGCGCCGCTGCCGCGATGGTATTTTTAAAAACCTTTGGACTTTCGATGCTGTGATTGGCTTAAACTATGAGTGCTCTTGCTAATCGATCAGATTGACCAAGCCTTATCGTGCAGCACACATCAATATCGAGATTCTGTGTAAATTCCTGAATTTTTGAAATTTCTTTCATAAAAATGCTACTGCCGCCGTCGCACCGCGATGGTTTCTGAAAAAATCTACCGCTGCCGCGATGGACATCTCTGATCGCAACTCTTTCAATACCCAAAGGATAATGGTTTACGATCAGTCACTAAACAGTCTCCCAACGGATGGAAGGGAGAGATGATTTTATGACTTTATTTCTAATTAATTGAAAAGTCTCATATTTCAAAATGAATATTATATCGAATCATGTTAGTTATTTGTGAATTGCTGATTGCATGGTTTTCACAAAAGAAGCAACCATATTGTATGATTGTTCATGCAGTTGAGCAAGTCCTTCAGCTCGCTTCTTGCGTTTGAGAGACATTGCTGATTTACCAACGTTCATATCGATTAGCGATCGACGCTTTGGTACCAGTCCGAAATTGTAGCTTGATTCTATTGTAGGAAGCATAGCTCTCAGTATGGATTCTTCATTGCATTTGTTGTGCATGCAAACAAAATTAACTTGACGATTCTTTGGATATTCTCCGAAAAGGATAGATTGAAGTTCTCCATTGAATTTATGTCCATTTGAGGCTGATAAGTTGAAAGAGGTTGATATCATGACAATGCCTATTAAAAAGTCCTTTAGTACAGGTTGCTGCGACAATACTGACGTCATTTCACTTGTCTCGGGAAAACAACTGTTTAATATAATACTATCTTTCCATTCTATTGAGCACGTTTCGGATGGACATTGCTGGATATTGCCATCATTATAACAAAAGCCCGATCCACCAGAAGTGATAGCATGCTTGTTTAGTATTGAATCCATCTGCAATGAGAATGCATTATGGTTGATGCCCCGTAGCCATAATATCCAATTCTCCACAAAGTCACTTTCACAGTAATCACCAGAAGAACATACGTAACTGATCGAGTTCGTGGCCAAACTGAAACCCATTTGTAGAAATGTGAAAGATGTCAACAATACTAATTCGTCAGTCATAGTTTTTATGGCATTGTTACCAAAATAATGAACGATCACATGTCCTACTTCAGGAACAACAGTGATCTGGACACGACATGCGGTCGAGATCTCAATATTGCCCGTGTCAAAGGTTGATGCAGCACGTTTTGCAATCCGATGATTTAATTCAAATTCTGCGAGAGATTCTTCATATTTTTCTTCAGGCACACACTGAATACAAACGAAGCCATTCGGCATGATAAGAAGTATAGTGATCACTAACAAAAACTTCATGGCAGGATAAAATTGGTAAATGAATAGAGCTCTGTGAGACTAGGCCATTTTATAAAAACATTATTTTCATTCATTTCTGCCTAATCTCTTAGTATACAACGGATACAATTTCAGCTGTCTAATACCTATTTTTGTATTAGTATCGAGATGAAATAAAAGTAAAGTAAATCATTGCAAATTGATTTTTCTCTTATGATACTTTGTTTCTCCTCGCATAGAATATCACGTTACCTCTCATTTGAGGACTAACGAAAAGAACGCGAGGCAAATAATGAAAAAGTCTCCAAAACAAATAAGTCTTTCTTGAATAGTTGTATAATTGAACGTGGGGTAAGTAAGTATAATCTCTATTACAGTTCACGGTTACACGATAATACACAACTATAGACTCTTCCTTGCAGATACGTACAGGAGTAATCATTTTATCTACATTGAAAAGACAACTGATTGACATACGTCATTGGTAGATCAGACCAGTTCAAAACTATTTCTATATATCAGCTTTCTTCCTTGGATTACTTTTGTCCGAAGAGAGAGACGATAATCAGTGTGAAATATAACTTCGATATAGTTATGTGCCATTTATGATAAAGACGTCTTATTATTTTCTGAAGAAATCAAAACTATCAGTTTTTGCATTTAATGAAAAATGATTGATAACGTGTTTTAAAGTATACCCTACTCCATTCTTCCCCGCAGAGTCCTCAGGGAATTGCCAAGGTAATTCCAGAGGAATTCCTAAACTACAGGAACTCCCCAGAAACTCTCTAGTAAGTCTTCAATTTTGAGTGAGTAGAGAGAAAATTCGAAACTCCCTGAGAAATTTTTCTTTTGCTGATTTGATTCTATAAAGTGCATAAACGTTTTAAATATACACTGAAATATATCTGTTTAGATAGATCTATATAATTGATTCTAGAAGCGTCCTACTGGTACAAAAAGAAAACAGAAGTCAAAGAAAAAGCACTAGACGTTTTTGTTTTATCTGAAAATCGTTCAATTTATTTTGTTAATCCATATTGGCACTTTCCGGATAGATAGTAAATAGATAATGGAGAGCTGGGTGAATAGATGGATAGTTAAATAGATAGATACGTGGTTCAGTAGTCAGGCACAAATTACATAGAAAATTTGGCAGATAGATGAATAGAATACTAGAAACGTATATAGTTAAATAGACATTAAATATGAAGATACTTAATACATATTAATGTAGGTAGGAAGATAGTTAGTTAGATGGATAAGGATATATCGAGGTATAGATAGATAGCCAGATGAACATTAGATTGATGGGTAGATAGCTACACTCTAAAAGACATCGGTATTCCACTACCCCCTCCCCCCCGTCCCAACAAAAAAGTTCCAGAGATTTTTAAAAACATCTTCTGACCTTCCAAAGCAACTTCTGAAGAAACCATGAAAGTTTAAGACGAAAATCTCTCGGTTCCGTATTTCCCAACAAAACCTTTTTCTACTGTATGAAACTTAAAAGAAGATTTCGTACGAGATGATTCTTCATCTGAATACACGGTAAGAGCTTTTTAGGTTTCCTAGTTTTAAAGACTTGTTTTTTAAGTTTTGGAAGGTCAGAGAATGTTTGTAGAAATCTTCGGAACTTCTTTTAGAGATTTAGTAGAAAACCGACTTTTTTTAGAGTGTAGGTAGACAGATAAGTAGATAGGTACATAGGAAGGTAAGTAGGTAGGTACGCAATTAGGTAAGATGGTAAGTAGTTAATTCTGGGAAAGAACGAAATTTGATCAGATCCCTAGGAACTACCTTTGACAACGAGGGGCTCATTATTGACTTTTAAGACTATTCCTCGAACAATCCTTGCGAGTTTTAGAAGGGGCTCCTTGTGGATTCGACAGGAGAAAATGAACTAGAGTATGCAACAGACTTAGAACCGGGCCGGCAGACCGGTACCGGACCGGCCGGTCTTCACCGGTTTTTACCGGTCTTTTTTAAAGATTTTTGGCAGTGAAGTTTGCTTTTTTTTGCTGATTTTTAAAGATTTTAACGCTGTCAATGGTCACGAGACATGAATTTGAAAGATTTTCATTAACAAAATTTCAATCGTAGTCGAAATTCCAGCTCTAAATAGTCATCAAAACTTTCTTATTTCATGATCAGAGCTTCATATCAATGTAGATGAATTTATTATGTTCACAAAAAGTCACCCAAACTTTATAAATCGATGTTGATCTAAACTAAGGATTTTTCATGTTGAAATTTCGCGCTGACTTTTCTGTGCTAATCTTACAAGGGAAGGTCCCGAGGTGATGACCCGAGTTGAAGGCTGATATTATGTGGGCTTGCTACACTAAGTACCCTGATGTCAAATATGAAAGAATTATCGGCTGAGGCTGAACCAATGAAAATCGTATTCAAGACATACTGTCGCTATCTCATGTATATATGCTGGTTTTTTAG
>JAJEKB010020874.1:0-28867 GCA_022393335.1 Macrotrachela quadricornifera | reverse complement strand
TCAACACTACACGAGTACTATAATTGGTTGAAAAATCATATTTATTCAATATATCATAGAAGCAATACGATCAAAAAACAATTGTGATACCCCGGTCCGACTAATCCTATCAATCTATACATTACAAATTAACTAACTAATTATCTTATTGACCATCAAATGAGTTTTTCTGCTCTTTGCATCAAGGATAAAACATTCTTTTAGAAAACAGTAGAAGTTACATAATATAGACAATATTCAAAATTGTTATGTCCTACTATAATGATTCACTGTTAGAAACTAATTTGATCTAATTGATACTATATTTTTTTGTAAAATAAAATTTCTTTGTATGCCAAATTTTTATTTTCATATAAAGAATTATTTACAACAAGGAATTTATGAACAATCTCCATGACTACCATGATGACCGCCATCAAAATGATGGCTTTCGCCAAAACCGCCATGATGATGATGGTCGAACCCATGTCCATGATCTATATGATGATGATGATAATGATCGTGATAATTAGATCCGAATCCAGTATTCATATGTGGGTTATATCCTGGAACAAAACCAAAAGACTTGCGTGGCGTAAACTGTGAATTACGACGACCATGGTGGTAATGCGATTGTCCGCTACCCATATTTGCACGAGAAAGTAGTTATATATTATAATTTTTTTACTAACTGAAATAAACCTAAAGTAGAAAAAGCTTCATTATATAGAATAGTAAAGTATAAAAAAAAAGACGCAATTTCTCGTTCTCTTATTATAAAAAAAATATTATTCAGATTTTTTTTTAGAACGAAATACAACAGAAATAGCAAAAAGTCGTCTGTAAAGGATTAAAAGTGCTGATTCACTCTTCCTATAAAAGATTGAATGACGACGATATTTTGACGTAGGATGATGAATTTTGAGTATTTTTTGCGTCTTGAAAATTTTTTAGTCTCATAAAAGTACGATCAAGTCGATAAATGTGATAGTTGATAAATAGCTTTTTCGTCGTCGTAAAAAAAATTACTCAGATCGCCGAAATATCGATATTAGTATCTTTTCCACTGGCAATTTTTCCAACCAACCTTGCCTTTCGCTCTTTCCGACATATATCATATATTGTTGCGTATACCAAAACAAAGACCAGATATCATCCTACAATGTCTTTGACAGCTTTAGTTTTTGAAATGTGAATAGTCCTAAATCAGCATAGCCGATATGGCTTTCGACGAAATGCATACTTATCTTAAATCGTCAACATCAATTACCTTTAGTCAAATTTTATAAAGAATTTTTTTTCTGAAAACACTCATCGTTTGTGTAAAAAAATCAATGTCAAAGAAAATTTTGAAAATCCGACATCACCAATCGATTCCCCAAACCCCAAAACCTATCTATCAAATTTTTTCTTGAAACTATTGATGAGTTTTCACTAGCTTAGCGAATACTGAGTTCTAGTTGGCTTGAACAGACAGGCATATTTTATGCATTTTAGTCGGCGCATTTAAACGTCCTATAACTCTTTCTTTCAGAAAAGGAAATTGTTTAAATAATTCTTGAATAAGCAAAAGAAATTTTTATCGTCTTACATGCAGTTGTTTTAGCACGCACATATTCATAGAATTTTTATATTGAACAAAGCACAGTTTTTATACATTCGTATGTTTTATTAAAGTATTCCTGATAGACACAAGTGAATAAAATTTGAGTTCATAGTCTATAGTTCAACGATACAGGTGACACTTTACCTTAGTTTGTTCAAAGTAAAATAAAAAATAAAGTGCTATTCTAGATTAGAATTAGGAATAATCCATATAATATTATATGCTACGATACTAAAACATTTTTTTTTGTTGAAATCAATTATGTTGCTTTTAGAAAAATTAGTTTGAAAGTTAAAGAAAATGAATTTACAAGCAAAACACGACTTCTTATCCTGGAAAGTCGAACAAACAAATACCAAAGAAAAAGAGCGTGAAGAATATCCACTTCTATTCCGTCTCAATTGTTGCTATTTTCATTGACTATATTAAGTCTATATTCATCACAATTTAATATCAATACAAACGTGATAGTATCGTGTATTGTCCCTAACACAAGTCATTACTTCTATTTCTTCCATTACAAATACATCTACCATTTACCAATCAACCATATGTAAAAGGTTTACGAGTATAGCGACTCCAAGAAAATTCGTCTACTGTTCAATAGTTGAATGGCATTCTCATTAGGTCTGCAAACTTCTTCAAATTTTTCATCAATCATTCCGTTCACGGTGATAAATTTCATTGACAAGGTGTACGAGAACGCCATATTACTTTCTGTGCTTTTATTCAATAACGTGCTGTTTCTTTCGTTTCTTTGTATTTTATGTACGATTTTTGTCTTCGCAGTCAAAACTTTTTTCTTATTTATTCCTTTTTCAGTAGGAAGAAAAGAATATAAAAGTGATTGTTTCTTTCTTTCCGTCTTTTTTGTAAAACACGATCTGAAAGAGAATGTTGAAGTGTTTTAGGGTAGAAATTTGCATCCACCTCCTTTCTCCCCACAGACCGTGACCGACAACCAAAATTAGCATCACAGTCTGTGGTCGACAGCGAAAACAGTTATATCGTGTTTCACATTTTAATCCGGTAGGGATTGCGCTAGCTGCTTTTTAATAAGAAAAGAACAAAACATGATTATTGATAAGATATGTAGTAGATCGTTGCTCTGCTTTTATGAACAAATGAAGGTACAAGAGACCGGTATATATATTACAAAATAAAGAAATATTCAGAAGTATTTTCATTTCTCAGGAGATTCATGGATGGTCGAACCGATCAATTTTTCATGAAAGATGTCAAATTCCATTGAAATCCGACCGAAAAAGATTGGATCTACAGGTCGGCTTGAATCTACTGGTTTTTTTTTCTAAAATCATTCGAAGTTTTCTGAAAAAATCTTCCCTCAAAACTATTTCAGTTTAATTGAATCTCATAACAACATCAGTAGTGCATAGCAAACACGTAATTAAAATCATTTCTTTTTCTTAAATTTATGCTTCAAATTGAACAAAATTCTTTATCTTCGGAGCATTTTGATCTTTAATCGTTCGAAAGCTGATAGAATTTGTCTCAAAACACATTACAATTAATGAACGAAAAATTAGGATTATTTCGCTGGAAATAAATATGCAGAAATACATCAAGATTATGGCTAGATGTTGTACGCGTTCAAATATTTCAAACAAAATTGTATCATTCTTGAATTGTTCAAAAACAAAAAATAAATCTTAATCTATAATGTTTCTATCGTCAAGCCAAAATCAAAGGGTTAGAATTATATTAAAAAATCCTGATGCTATAATGTCATACAATAAGTCTCTTTAAATTTGACATTGTCCCCGGAGTAATTATATAAGAGATGAGAGCAGGAAATAAAATTAACAAAATGCATAGTACCTTTTATTATTATGCGCAGATACAAATAGTAACATACCAAAATCTATCTCTATTTAACTAATTTTCTACAAAAATAGCATAAAATTCAAAAATAAAAAATCAACTTTTTCATGCTGCTATTACCGCTTAAATTGTACTATTATACAATATATGTTAACTTTTGATTGTTTCAATATCAAAAGTTTTCAATTTTACATTTTTACCTTATGCCATAGAAATAAACATATTATCATTGAAAAGTTTTATCAATTTCGACGTAATCTTTGGCAAATACAACATCATTAGTAATTGAATATTATTCAATAAGTATTGAGGATTCATTTACTAAGAAATATTCTGATGAATTTATAGATAATTCCAAGATATGTGAGAATGTACTAAATGCAATATTGAATCATTGAACGATAGAAGAGAAATGTCTTTGTCATATTCAAATATACTTCATCAGAAACATGTGTTATGAAACTTATTTTTCTCATGGGAATATCTAGGTTATTTCTGTGCTTAACCGCATATCTACGCAGGTTTTATTATGATAATGACATCACATTCTCTTTCTTTTTTTTTTTATATTCGTATATTTTCTGTTTTATTTGCTCTTTCTTGACATCATATCGTTGCTATACCTACACTTTCTCTTCTCTTTCATTCTTTTTTTCTATAGTTGTGTTTTTATTACGTCAACGTATATAAAAAAAAGCAAAGTCATTTTTTTCAAATTTTTTAAAAATTGACTCATTACTAGTGCAACAATATTATACATTCAAATAAGTTCAAATTTACCTTAATGAGCGGAAATGGTATTACGAAAGACGATTGTTCTGATGGATTGAATGTATTTGCGACGTCTCGTCATATAAACAGTCAAGACTCTACTTGTGTGACCATACCGAACTTGCGAGGCAAGAAGAATAATGTTGACCTTGATACAGGTACCTTGAAAATGCTCAAATGCGAAAATTCCATGCAGGAAGAATTTGAAGATGGTAATGAAGCACAACAGGTACATTTATTAAAGGATTGTAACGAACAAAAAAAAAGTGAAACTGATCATCGTCATCATCATATTCAACATAAGAATATTCATTATGGAAAGCCATATTATGCTGTGTTTCTGGCTGCGTTTTCTTCATTGGGTGGATGGTTTTTTGGCTATGATCAAGGTGTTACTGGTGGTATAGTTATTATGAATTCATTTAAAAATGATTTTTGTGTTGGAGTGTATGCTAATAAAAGCGTTTGTGATCTTTCAATAGCTGCTTTACCTCCTGACTATAGACAATTTCTAGTATTTTTTACATTAATGTATAATCTTGGATGTTTTATTGGTGCTCTATTCATTTCTACGTTTGTAGCAGAAAAATTCGGACGTCGAGCCATTATTTTCACTTCAACAATTCTATTTATAATTGGTACTTCAATGGTTATTTTACCACCGGGAGGTTCAAAGTCGATAATGATTTTTATACTGATTGGACGGATAGTCGAAGGCACAGGCGTTGGTTGTTCTTCATTTGCTTGTCCATTATATGCTTCAGAAATAGCTCCAACAAATCTACGTGGAATGCTTTCTGGTTTTATGACAATGGGCATAGTAACTGGTATATTTGCTGCTAATGTAGTAAATTTCTTTTTACAAAATCATAAATGGGGTTGGCGATTATCAAATGCTATTATTTTAATTGCACCATTTATTCTTATGATAGGTATATTTTTCTGTCCTGAAACTCCTCGATGGTTATTTAAGAAAAAAGGTCGAGAACCAGCAGAGAAAAGTTTAAAACGTATTCGTAAAATATCCGATGTAACTGCTGAGTTAAATGCTATTGATGATGCTATACGAGAAGAAGGCAATGAACTTTCAATCAAAGAACTCTTTACAACAAAGAAAATGTTAGAAAGACTTGGTATAGGTATGGGTATACATATCTTTCTACAAACATCGGGTATTAGTCCTATATTTGCATTTGGTGGTATTATTTTCGAAAGTGTTCTTGGATCAGGTATCATATCATTATTGATTTTATCCGGTGCAAATATGCTTAGTACTATACCAGCTTTATTCTTATTTGATAGACTTGGACGTCGAAAACTTCTTATATTTTGTGGTTTAGGTATGGTAATTGGTCATCTTGTGGCAGCCACCATATTTCTTACTGGTTGCAATGTAGTCAAAACTGTTATGAATGATATTATAGTGAATGAAGAAGTAAATTGTGGAACAAATGCTGGTATATTTATGCTTATCTTTACAGTTATTTATATAATTTGTTTTGCACTTTCTTGGGGAGCAATCTGCTGGATTTATGCCGCTGAAATTTATCCACTTAATGTCAGAGCTAGAGCAATGTCATTAACAACAGCAAGCCATTGGTTTATGTGTATAATTATGGCTTACATATTAGAGTTAGTAGCACCATTGGGAATACATGGAGTATTTTATCTATTCGGTAGTCTATGCCTTTTGGCTGTATTATTCGTATATCTTTTTTGTCCAGAAACAAAAGGAGTTTTACTAGAAGATATTGAAGAAGTATTTGATAATTTTCAATTAAAAAATAGAACAATCGTAAAAATGTTGCGAAGATCACCATGTCAGGAAAATACAAAAAGAACACCTATGTGATACGTGAGAAAATTATTTCAGCTTTCAACAAATGATGAAAGGATACATTTTTATAAGGAAAGTCAATATGATCTCATTCTTTCCTTTATTTTAATTTTTATTCATGTTTTAGTTATTGTTTCTTTATTATATAAAACTTCGCAAAGTATATACAACAAACAAATTGTTTTTTTTTGCTGTATTATTTGATGGCGACGACAAATCGTATTGAAGATAGATGATAAGCTCATCATTCACTAATATTCACTTATTCTTAGGAGTTAGAACATAAAATTTATTGTGTTTCACATATTGATCCTACAAGAATTACGCTAACGATTTCTTTTAAATGAAAGATATCAAATAATAAAAAGTACAACTGTAAAGACAAGCAGTCTTTTATTTTTTTGAATACAATACTGAAATACAAAATACAGTCAGTCAATATGGCGCATCCATTGTGTTGGATTATGATGAGCAAATTAGTGTAGGTCTATTCACATAATCTTCTAACCGATAATTGAATAAATAAAAATCATCATTATAGAGATGTTTGAGCCGACAAATTAAGTTATCTGACAAGGTTGAAAACAACTGTCGATAATCCTGTTTGGTATAACCTGATGCACCAAGTCGCTTTTGAATATTCCAATCAGATATATTGAGGCGTTTGAGCAAGGAAATAATGTCATTATTAAATGTTTCATATTTACCAATGAAGTTATACTTGAATTCACAGACTTGACAAATCATTGTATATGGCTGCCAATGAGCATCCATTTGAGCTATTCCAACAGCTGTTCGAGTATTTGTGAGAATATATTGAACAAAATGTTCAAATGGAGGAATAAATTCTTCACATGGATCATGTCCCGACAATGGACATTGAACCGAATTAAACAATGTATATTGATGACAGATTTTCCTGCGAACGGCATCATAATGAGGTTCTGGTTGAATTCTATCTTTTGCAAGTATTGCAATTCTTTCTTTATAAGCCGATGCTAGGCGTTCCAATGGATGTCGAACGAACAAAGCTCGAGTAAAAGATGAAGAGAATATATTAGATATATTTGATATGCTATTGAAATGAATATTAGGAAATATATCTTTTAAACTTAGCGTCCAAGGATTCAGAAATAGAGTCGAAGACGCACTATTAATATCTTCAGATTGAAGAATATGAAGGTAAGTCTGAAGCAATGAGACAACAAGTTCCGATTCTTTTATATTTGGAATTGGTATGCCATTCTAAAATTAAAGATTGAAATATAAATATTGAAATTCTTCAAAATAGTGTCATTTTATTTATTTTTCATACCTTTTGAAATTGTTCGATGAATTTAGAAATATTAATGAGTTGTTCTGCTCGAGTTCTGTTAATATCAATATTTGTCTTGGTATTATTGAAATAGTCAATGATATCACGAATATAAGTATAAGTTATAAGTGAAACAAGAGTTTTTGATGCTATTTTCGGAACGGCACAATACATCAAAGATTTAGATTGAAGTGGAAAAAGAGCTGAATTAAGCCATGGATATGCTTGTATCAAATTAGCAGGTGTAATCTTCCTTATGTCAAAGTTGAATATTGACATATGTGAATGATTACATTTACTACTGAGTGCCTTCGAACGATCTTCATAGATTAAGGGTGCTAATAAACTTGAGCCAGTTTCTATGCTTCTGACCAGTGGCAAAACTGATTCCTTGTTTACAGTAAAGAAATATTCATGGAATTGAACTATGGCCAAGAAGCTTATTAAAATGATCACATATGCACGATATTTCTTAAATTTTCGAAGAGGTCGATGATAGCGAATAAAGTGAAGAAGCATTCTAGGTAAAATTCTTGAATTTTATGTTTGACAACGTTTTCTATCTTCTGAAGATTAAAGTAGTTGTTTGATGTAATGTGTTTTGTCCGTTAAAATAAATAGGAGTATATAATGTATGGTAGTTTTAACTTGATTTATAAATTGAATAATTCCACGATGAACTTCTAAATGTACATATGAAAATCATTTTATGAAAAGCACAGATCAGTGGTGCATCCGAGGAGAAGGTAACTAAGCAATATACTCATTTTATTTGGAGATTTGCTCATTGTCATAGCTTCTCAAAAGAGATACTTTTTAAATAAACATTCAGCTATTCAAAGGAACATTCATAGCTATTTAATACAGATCGGTATTTAAAATTTACATCTTTTAAAATATAAACGAAATTCATAATTGTCTATTTAATTTGAAACCTTTTTGCTTGCATAGGTTGTTAAGATATATTTCATCTAGCAAACTTTTGAGAAAAGGATTTGAAAAAGTAAACATAGTCAATAGCTAAATAAATGATTGATTGAGTGAACAAGGGCCAATACAAATACACAATAGTTTCTATTTACTGTTCTATTAACAGTATCACCAATTTTTATTTTAATAGTACAGCTTGACACTCTTTTGAGAGTCAGCCATTAGAAATAGAAACATTAAAAGTAGACTAAAACATACATGACACAGATTTAAGATTGGAGTTTAATGTTTATTTGATGAAAAGAACTTCATTCCGTGTTTTGCTGGTTCTTTTCTACGTTAGCAGCACTTTATTGTGTCAAAAAAGTTTTGGTCTATCAATAAAAAACTTTGTCCATTGGTCTAAAAGTTGGCTAGAACTGAGGGGGAATGAAAGTGTTCGTTTTCTTAAATCAGTTTGTATTTTCAATGAATATCGGCTTTTAGTGGTAGTTTTGGGATATTATAACGATAGTCCATATATTTATGAGCCAAACTCCTCAATAAATTATATGTAAGGTGCAGAAAACGCAAATTTCGAGTGATTAGGAATATGTAGTTTGTATTTCGATTCTACTAAGGTTTATCAAAACAAAATTCGACCGACCGGTGACATAATCAGTGTAGAGCCCTCAAGAGCACAGCTTCATCACTGAATTTTTGAGCCCTATCATTCACAGTTTGAACAAACTGAATTTTTATGTCAAAATAAATGAACATAATTCCGAACATTGTAGTTCGAGTTTCCAGTTATTGAAGATGTGCATATAAGTTTAGACTGATATTAACAGTACTCTGTGTCTCTACCAGGTTTATCCCAAAAACAAAGTTTAAAAATTACCAATTGTTGAATTAGATATTCAGATTTTGTTGGATGACTCATGAATCCAATTGGGCATGTTTGATGAAGGTTCAAGGACAGAAAAATGTACCGAGATATTTTAGTTTTAAGACTGTATCTGTAGTTCCTTTGAATCTTTTCTTGTTCTGAGTCTGTCTGTATTTCCTTTCAAGATTGTTTTTGCATAGAAAAAAGTCTCGAATAATATATGATTGGGTGAACTATTTTCTTAAGTTACATTTGACCAGAATTTTGATTTTATGCGTTATAGAGTTTTCCGGGAAAAGCTGTGTCCCGCAATCCCTAACTAGATTCAAAATGTAAAACACAATGTATCTATTCTTACTAGTTGCTTCAAAACCGTGTTTGATATATATTCGGATATACTTGGCTATTATTCCTTACTTTACAACATCGAACTTCAACAAGGAAAGATTCCAAAGATATTTTAACTAGACTTAGTTTATACATGATCTCTGATAGTCCTTCAAGACTTATGTTAATTTTTATCATATATGACAGGTTCCGAACTGCATTTCTCATGCTGTATAGTAGCCTCAAAAAGCCATCGATCTCGATCTGTGACGGTCCATAATGGCTTGTACTCGGTGATTTTCGACCCTGTCGATGACAAAAAATGGACATAATCACCATAATTCACTTTATATTTAACTGTCATAATGAACACAATGGGCATATAAAGCATAATGGGCATATAATTTTCCGTTCTTCGGAGATAAATTTCAGGGAAATCACTATAACGCATTATATGAAAATTTTTCGTAGATTATATTGATACATTCATTTTTCAAAAAAGTATGTATGAAAGATGCGTAGTATAAAAGATACAGGCATCACAAAAGTTAATAGTGCCCAGGGCTTTTATTTTCAGAATAAAATGTTACTTTTTTTTTGTTATAAAATTTATTTACATTATTCAATTGCAGCAGAATGAAGTAGAAAATAAATTTCTCTTTTAAAAAGTAAACTAATTTTTCGGGTAAAATTTTATTATTTGCAAAAAAGAGTCAAAATTGTGCTTAATTATCTTGACGGTGTTTTTCATTTATACAAAAATATCTCTACTTTGTCATTCAATGAGCCTTATTCAACATTTGCTTGTTGGCCACGAACACGTATAAAAATGGTCACACATTATGTGATCTGTTGCTAAGAGCAGTGCCTTGACTTTTATCTATCTCTTGCTATCCTTCTCTCAAGCCTCTTTAGCAGCTACTAGAGAGGCTAGAGAGAAGGATAACAAGAGAGAGATAAAAGTCAAGACACCACTCTTAGCAACAGATTACATAATGTGTGGCCAACAAGCGAATATTGAGTAAGATTCATTAGACAAGCCCGTTTTTAGATAAACTTTTGAAAAACGAGCAGCTACAATAATTGAGGAGATGCTCTTGACTGTTGTAACTTTTTTTCCAATGATATTGCTAAACACAATATATCTCTTATTTAGAAGAAGAAATCTTCTGAGGAAATCTAAATAAATAAAAGCTGATCTTTAAAATCTTCAAATGATCTAGTTGAGAAAACAGCTTATAAGTTCTGGAGAAATTAATCTGAACTGCCCATTAATTTGCCAGGTTCTGATATTACGTAGATAAAATAGTTCAATTTTCTCAAGACTAAAACATCAATTAAAAACACAAAATAAATATTTTTGTGCTCAGGTCGAACGAAATGAACCGTAAACAGTCCGCCATACAGCCGTAAAAGTGGGCGCAGAAATATGGACCGTTACTCCATTAAAATAGATCGTTATACAGCCGTAATGTTATAATATTTGGTTCTACGTTAATCAGGACGTTAACACAAATCCGGATCGTATGACATTACCATCGTATAACGATCTATTCTGACGGAGTGACGGACCGTATCGTACGACCTGGGTGGCTAAAAATATGACGGTTCATATGAAAGTGCAAGTTTTACTAGAACATTTATGGGAAATAATCGTTGTCCTCCTAGGGTATCCTATTCTACGGCTGCCAGCTATTTACCTTACGACTGGTTTGGTTACGATGTATAAATAAATTGGTAAATAAGTGACACTTTTTTTCTTGTTCTTTCAACAAATTGTGTTCTATTTATTGTTTCCTACATCGTACCGCAATAGTTGTCCTTCGTGATGAAAAAAAGTACATTTAGAAAGAATGAACTTCTTAAAGGACATTGGATGAATCATGAATTTCTAAAACAACATTTGTGTATAATAAAACAAAGTTAAAGCAAAATAAATTTAGAGTTTCCTTTCACTTTATTCCTTTCAAGCATGACACTGAATCATAGATCTATGATACATAAAAATTATCTAAAGATACTGTTTCCGTTTAGATAGTATTAGGGTGGTAAGAAATTCTTTGCGTTTTTTTCGAAAATTTCCTAGAACGATCGAGAAAGTTTTGAAAGTTTTCATACTACTGTGAACGTAGATGTTGATCTCGAATTAGAAACGAAGTTATCTCGTAAAAAGTTCCGAATGCTTCTACTTCATTAATTCTCTTTGGGTCGCAAAGCAACGAAAGCAATAAGCAACGTATGCTATACAGTGGGCGAGGATGCACTCTCCATCCGTACAGCCCAACATTGGTTTCATCGGTTCAAGAACGGTAACTTCGAATTCAACGATATATTTCACTCTGGAAGAACACTATAAATGGATATGGAAGTCTTAGAGTAGCTTATTGAAGAAGATCTTTGGCTGACCACACAATGTTTAGCAAAACGATTTGGGTGCCCTCATATTACAGTGGAAAGCATCAGCTGCAACACAGGATTGACGCTTGTATGAAATTAATGACATCTCATCGCAACTACGAATGGCTTTACAATCTTATCACCGGTGATGAAACATGGGTGTAGTATGTTAACCACACCCACAAGCGGTGGTGGCTGGGAGCTGGACAAGAATGTGTAGCAACACCCAAAGATGATCTTACCCAAAAGAAAATAATGCTGAGCTTATGATAGGATGTCAAAGGAATTACTCATTGGAAACTTCTTTCACATGGCTGCATCATCACTACTGATCTCTACTGTCAACAACTGGATCGGTTTACAGAAAAACTCAAGGAAAAATAGGATTGAATTTATTTCTTGCACGACAACGCGAGACCCCATGGTACAAAGTCAACGTGCGAACAATTATTGGAGCTCGTACGGACTATCTTTCCACGCCCGCTTTATTCTCCAGTCTTGGCTCCTACAAACTACCATTTATTTCGTTCTCTGTCTAATCGTTTAAGCGACAAAAATTCAACGACGAGAACGACCTCAAAATGGATCTCCAAAACTTATTTGGCCAAAAGTCCCAGAACTTCTATGAACACAGAGTTCTTTCTCTATCCGATGGCTGACAACAAGTCATAGATAGTGATGAAGCATACATTATTGAAAGCTAATTGTATTCTTGAATTTAAAAAGGTATTTTCTCAGGATGGTGTCGAACAAACGGCTTTGCTCAAGGAGCTCGAAGGAAACGCTGTTAGATTATCTCTCAAAAGTCAAATAGCATAACTTCGTAATCAGCATTTTTGTATCACCCTCACATCCGAACGGATAAGAAAGATAATGGTGTATATGATAATGTATCAATGCTACGATAGACAATCTCGCCTAGGTGATGAAATCGAACTTTAACAAAGGTTTCACTATAAGTCACAAAACAAAGACTGAAAGAACCCGACATAGAAGAAATTCAAGAGAATTTTTCAACCCATAGGAGTGCTGAGTACTACTACTATCAAGTTTTATTCCATAAAATCTAATCAAATAAAAAGGACAAGAGAGAGAATCTTATTTAAATGAAAATATCGTGATCTATGTTGATTCAGATATCGAACAATATTGAACCACTATGCCGTTAATAGCATGGAATTTATGCATAGTTCAAATGCATTAGATCGTGCCTAAACTGATACGATTATTAAAAAATTTTTCATTTCATTCACTTCATGATAGAAGACATGAACATGAGAATTGCCATTGTTTGACTTTATTTAATTTGCAAATTTTTATAGCTTTTCTCTTAAAGATAAAATATGATGCCAAAATCTTTACGTTTCTAACTAAGTCTATGTCTACCAATCGAGGGAAAAAGACGAATAAACAGGTCATATATGTTTATATTACATTTTAAATATAATATCGATTATTATGAAGTAAAATTAAATAAATAGGTCAACATTAAAATAATCAATTATTCATCTGAACTACTTATCTAGTAACTTAAGTCTACGAAATATGACTATTTCTTCTAGCATTTAACTCAGTTCAGAAATCAAACTCGTCAAACATTTGAAACCAAAACAAAATCGTAAGTATGTAGTTCTACTATTTTATTTTCGTTAAAGATTTTTAGTGGATTTTTATGTTGTTGAAAAGTTGAACGCGTTTCAATGAGTTTGTTAATATTATTTGTGTAACTAGGTATTTTTGACTGCTGACTTAATATTATTTGTCAAACAAGCACAACCTTCACTGGAGACGGTCGAAAAAATGCTATTTATGATAACTATTCTATATGCAAGTAGATTTAAATGATATTATTGTTGTTTCTGCTCCAGTTTATTTTATAATAGAACATTGAACTTCTTGACTCGATGAAAATAAATTGAAGTGCAATGACAAATCGTTTTAGAAAAGAAGAGATCCACACCACAAAAGATGTACAACATTATATTTTTCTATGAGAACGGAACATCTAGTGTTTGTCTCAATGATAAAGAATCATAAAACGACTAACAAATCATATGCGAAGGACTTCGCCACCGTCACTGACTAAAATTTTGACTAACATCTTTAGTCATATTAACTACGTCGACAAGTTTGAACTGTCCGAATCTAGTATATGGGCCAAATCAGGCAGAATAAGACATTTTCTGTGTTTTTTTAAACTCAACATAGACTTATTAGAGTAAAGTAAAATGATAGACTAAAGCCTCCAGTTTATGAAACTGATCTTTGTTTTTTTGTTTGTGCTGTTTTAAATGGCAAAAAACTCTCGTGATCTTGGAATGCTATTATATCATAAAATTTTACATATTTCTATTGCGGCAAAATATGATCTTTTTCATATAAAGGAAAAGCATAGAAATTTTTTTTTTTGCATCAATCAAAAGATGCTTCGACGCTGTTTACAACCTATCAAAAATAAAACAAGAAAGTTCATTTCTATTAAACATAGTTTGATTTTAAAGTCACCTAGTTTGTCAGTCACGTCGCTAACGAAATTTTACAAAAGATCTTTTTTCTTGTGACATAGCCGTTCATCAAGTTTCGAATTTTCTCTGTAAACATAGTTTTGTGCGCCAAGTAAGTGTATCATATATTTCTTTTTTTTTCGTTCTTCCTATCGAAAGTGTATAATTAATCGTATTGAGTCACGTCGCTAACGAACTTTTACTCTAATTACATATTACAAATAGACACGTGGAGTTTCACATTCTCTTCACATATCACAGTTATTTTGTTTCTTATTTGGTTATTTATAAAAATGCCGTTATCATCTGCTGAACGGTTTCGAATATATAAAGCTAAATTAAAACTTGAAGCAAACAAATCGTTGTTACAAACGTTTCGACAAAAAGATGCTGAATATCATCGAAAACATCGTCAATTAATAAAACAAAATCCTGATAAAATGGAAAACATACGTGCACAGAATCGAGCGCGACAAGCCAAACGTCGGCAAAAATTAGCATTAGAAAAAATTACTTCAAAATTTAGTAAATCATGTGAATTAGCATCAACTGTACCTTGCAAATCTTGGTACAAATCTGTTCAAAGTTTTTCTAAAGCTATTCATCGATCCGAACGTGGTCTTCCAAAAAGTCCGACAAAGAAAAAAGAAATCATTAAACATCTTGCTATAAAACATGGTATTATGGAAAATCTTTCAACACAAATGAAACTTAATGTTATTACTGAAGCTACCAAACAAAACGTGATAGAATTTTATCATTTAAATGAAATTAGCAGTGTTGCACCTGGTAAAAAGGATGTTATTACAATAAAATTATCTGATGGAACGAAAAAAAAGGTTCAAAAAAGATACCTAATTATGAACGTCAAAGAAGTTTATGTACAATTCAAGCTAGCTTATCCCGATGAAAAAATTGGTTTAACATCTTTCACTTTACTTCGTCCAGATTACATTTTGCCAATGTCTGATATACCACAAAATGTTTGTTTATGTAAATACCATACAAATATTGAATTATTATTATCATCATTGTATCCAATTTTAAATACACCAAAATTCACATCAGTTTTTCGTGAAGCATTAGTATGTGATAGTAATAATGAAGAATGTATGTCGTCCATATGCAATTATTGTGGTAATTTAACACATTTTGATGAAGTATTTCAATATGATGATACAACAGCTACAAAAGAAATAAATTATTTTCAATGGGAATCAATTGATTCACGAATTGTTAAAGTTGAAAAAACTGCAACAGTTAAAAATACAATTAATGAATTAAAATCTCAAACTTCTAATTTTTTGATGCATAGTTTCATTACTCATGCACAACATGTTCATTTTGAAGAATGTAGAGAAAATGCAAGTTCAACATCACTTGTTTTACAAGTAGATTTTTCTGAAAACTATCGCACAACATTTCAAGATGAAATTCAAAGTGCGTATTTCAATTACCGACAAATTGGTTTATTCAATGGTGTCGTTTGGTGCGGCATTGATGCCGAACCTATAAATTATTCATTAGCTTCAGATGATGTTTCTCATGACAAATATTCAATTCACACTTTTTTAACAACAATTATTGAAGATCTTAAACATAGATTTCCGTCTTTAAAGACGATTAATATTTTTTCTGATGGTGCAAGTGCACAATTTAAACAGAAATTTTTATTTGACAATCTGACCTTTCTATCCATCGATTACAATGTTGATTAAATTTGGAATTTTTTTTCTAGTGGACATGGTCGTGGTGCAGTAGATGGTGTAGGTGGTACAATCAAACGATTAGCATGGAGAGGTGTAATGTCAAACAAATGTATTATTCACAATGCTGAAGAATTCGTTCATTATTTAACTGCAGTTGCTGAAGGCATTAATATTTTTTTGATCAAAACAGAAGAAATTAAATCAAAATCATTATTACTTGATCAACGATGGGATAAAATTCGATCAATTCCAAATACTTTAAAAATCCACTATGTTAAACCACTATCATTGTATAATGTCGAAGTTAAATCATTTTCCAAATCAAATGATACAAAAACATTTTGTTTGAAATCATGAAAAGTTTTTTTTTATTAATCGTTTTTCTTCATGCTCTTATTTTATTCTAGAAAATTTCTTTTCTGCTTTTCTTCTTTGATTTGTGATACTATATCTCAAACACTTGAAAATTGTTTAGAAATCAACTAAAAAAAGTGTATAGTTCTACGTATTCATTTGTGTTCATGTTATCGTTCTGTTATTACATATTGTGAAAAAACGTTTAGCTCAAATAAATGAAGTTACAGAATAAAATAATATAAAAATATTATTTACTAGTGAAGCATTTCCCGAAAAACATCAGTTCAATTTCTTATTTGTAAATTGGTTTACTAGCTAAGGATAGAATCAAATGAGTTTGTTAAATTTATTTACTGATTAGCAGCTTTGGTATACATTTCATTCAACTTCTCATCAACTATATTTTTAAATGAGTAGAAAATATAATATAGCAGCACATTTAAAAACAAGAATAACATTACAAAAATAAGTAAAATGCCTTGCTGTGCATAGATTAGTCAGTTGTTTTGCTTCTTATAACGTTTATGATAAACTAAGTTTTTTATGAAGAAGAATTCATTTAAACCAGTCTTCTATTAGTCTTCGACTTCTTGCAAATTCGCGTAATATAAGCTAGGATTTTGCTAAAAATATTTCGATGGAATACTTGCTTATGAATAGAAGTTTTGAATTTTGATCTATATTAGCAAAGATTTCTACAAATAGTGCGTGCTATTCGTACTCGGTCACGTCACTAACGCCAAATAAACTCGATTTCTTTTAAAATCTAAGCTCAGTCAAAAAAACATTTATATAGATACTTTGTAGCGTTAAGACGCTTCTACAAAATCTACTATCTAGCTTTGAAAAATAATGTTGCAGTTCGCAGATTTTTCAAATTGAAATGTTTGTACTGCAAATTAATGTCTTTTTTCAAGTCACGTCGCTAACAGTAGTTTTTTAACTATAACTCAGAACAGAAAAGATTCCTAAGGCAGCTTTTTTCAAGATATCTAGAGGGAGTTAACTTGCATGTAGTATGTAGAAAATTGGCTTCAGATAAAGTCGTAATGCAGAGATATATGCATTTCAATTTTGCGAAGTCACGTCGCTAACAAATGATTTGACCCATATCTTATATGTGAAAATGAATGAACAATAATTAGACACATTGAAAGATCGAAAGTCTTAAATCCCTAGTAAACTTAAAAAGCCTTCGATAGGTGCGGCGAGTACTCAAGAATAACTTCGATCAAATTTTTTCCGTTTTGTTAAACTTCTCACTCCTCGAAAAATCTAGTATCTAATCATCTGTGGATTCGATCTCCTTGATCACGACTACTCGAATATCAGCAAGCATACAATTATTTTGAAGAAATTAAACAATTGAATCTCCTTTTCGCTTATTCAGCTTATTCTTGAGCGCGCCGAATCTATCGAAATGACAAATACTCGATAAAATAAGTATATCTCAGTCCAATATTAGATGACTCGACCGTTTTCGTGTAATCTCTCTCAGTATTAGCTTTCATTTGAAATATCAATAGTTTGAAAACCGATGAATTTTCACGAATAAATTTATATCCATAAAAAGTAAGACTCGAAACGTAAACAAAAAAGAAAGCCTTTCGATGCCCATCGGAAAATGTCACTCTGAACATTCGATTTGAGCATTCGATCGTCTACTAAAACAATAATCTTTATAGTATTGCCGAAAACTGGCCAGATAGAATTTTGCTTTTGAAAAGCAAAAGTAGAAAATTAAAATGAGTATTACTTTGTAAATTTCAGAGTTTTCTACGCTGCATCGTATAATATATTCTCTTATTTAGTAAAACACATATAAAGATAAAAATATGAAATGCAAATTTCAAGCATTTATTATGAATTATTCAGCACTAATCAGTTATTAGTATTTGGAAGTGTAACATACCTAGTAGCTATGTGTTTATTCATTTTCAAAAACAATGTACAAGGTTCAATTATTTAAAATTTTTCGGCATAGTTTACATGATCTTTATCTGTCGCATGTACTCAGAATATTGGCGACAACTATTTCTTTTTCTGGACATATATAAAACGGCGAAAGAAAGCATAGCGATTGAAACGAATAGTAGGATACTTTGACTTAAAATCTCATAAAAGATATTGATAGAAATGAAGATGAACAATCCATATGTACTTTCTATGCAAATAATAATGGTTAATTCTGTTAATCACAATTAAATTGTCAAATAAAAGTTTTAATAACAAGATAAAATTTCATTATACAGCATTACAACATGGTCAAGAAACAACAGTTGTTAATGTTAATATTCATTTAATCAAAACTATCAACTATGAAGTTTCGTTTGTATAAGTTCGAAAATCGATAGACATTGTTGTATTTGTATCAAATCGAAGTAAAACAAAATTCAACTTTTTATTTATTAGAATCGATTTTTCTTTCTATTCATGTACTGACGAATATCTTTTGGTAAATTTCTTGTCGTTTGTTATTATCTTGAGTATATCACCGCTGACATCGTGCATTACATTCTGAATAAAGTTACATTGTATAAACTACCTGAATCAATTTCTACTAGAAAATAAAAAAAAACAAAAACTGAGTTATTCCTCTGCAGTTCAGTCAGTTGTGTGGTCAATAGAAGTGTAAGTTTTCATCATATTACATGTATTTATTCCCTGAAAGACAACATTATGTAATGTGCTGTTCGTGTTATGGACGATAATAGATAGAGAGTAAATAATTAAGCATTAAAGAAGAAGACGTCAGTTGAATTTATATTTGATATGAAACATCAGTCTGTTTACTTGCTTGATTTACATGATGAAAGTCTACTTATTATGATGAAAAAATGTTCGTTGTTCATTATTAGTAGTAAACAATCGACTCGATAAAATACATTTGAATTAGTTAATTATCTTGTAAGTCTAACTTATTGTTCATTAATGTTGAATGAAATACATTTATATGTCTAACAGTGACAGAAAGAAGTTTTTTTTTCCTTTTTACAATCATCACCATGATTTGAATTAATAAGTTTCATATATATTCTGTACAATAAATGAAAATAATCACTTGTCTTAATGGAATCAGTGGGAGAAATGTGTACAAACTCATTTTTATAACTTTGAATTGTGCTTAATGGTAAAATACATTTTTTCATCTTTAGTAACAAGTGACTTTCATAGTTATTTAAAAAGTCAAAATTTCATGTATTAAATCACTTTGAAAAATTTATTGTAAATATATATTTCAATGTACTTATTTTAGTCTATTTGTTAAGAGAAAAAAAAGGTTAGCTTCTAGGATTTTAGTTTAGAACATTACATGCTTCGATATGTATTCAGATACTTATGTTTAATAAGTTTACAATAGTGACTATATATTTTTCTATAGAAATTCTTCTAATTTAAATAACTACCAATGACTGAAAATAAAATTCTAATTTAATCTCATTTTAGTACAATATATTTAACATGAAAATACACCTAAAACCATTAATAACCGTTAAGCGAAGGCATGCCAAAATATATATCTGTGTACTGATCATCGCTTTTATTTTGTTAATCAGTCATATTCTATACTATACATTACGACGTCGTTCAACCAGAAAGTTTATAAATGAAATGGATCTGTTTCGATATGGAAATATAACTTGGTCTCGACGGCGTATACCTCGTGTGATTCATCAAACGTATCGTACGTATGCTATACTTGATATCTGGAATACAACGGTAGATTCTGTAATGAGAATGAATGCTAATGAGTTTAAATATCGTCGATGGTCTCATGCAGATATGGATACATTTGTTCGACAGCATGAGCCTTACTTCTATTGGAATACTTTTGTCCATTATCCATATGATATACAGCGTATTGATTCGTTTCGATACGTACTTTTATTTCACTTAGGTGGTATTTATATTGATATGGACAATGCTTGTCATCGTCCTTTTCGCGAAATAGTAACTACACTAGAGGCACTCGATCCAAACTCTACTCACCTTGCTCTTTTTATAGCTGGAGAACTATTTGGCATTCAAAACAACTTTATGATTAGTACTGCTGGTCATCCAATCTACAAGCAGTTTATTTCCCGATTGCATCTATTCAATTATAATTTTCTTATTTATCATGTTACAATATTACTTAGTGTTGGTCCACTCTATGCTACAATTCAAGAATACTTTTTCAAACAGACAGATAAACAAGTTGTACGTATATTTGATAATAGAATTTATCGTACCATGTTCTGGAACACAAAAGGAGGTACATGGTTTCATCGTGATACTCTAATGGTACTGTATCTTTATTACAATAGACATCGTGTTTTATGGTATTGTATACTATTGGCTATGTGGCTTGTCGTTCTTCTTATTATGTTTATATTATTTAGACAATCACGAAAACATTTTCTCACTACACTGACTATGATACAGTCAAAAATTCTTACTCTTTGTGGAAAAATTCCTAACGATAATGGATTCAATTAATAAATTGAGAAACTTAGTCTAAGTGCATATCCTTCATTTTTAATACAACTAAACAACTAGAAAATTATCGAAAATTTCGTTGGAACAGTTACTACTATGACTCGACTAGTAAACATTACATTATTATTGTGAGGATGAGTTCGACAATAAATTAATTGAAAAAGAATATGCTAATTAGGATTAATATCATTTATTCATCTTTGAAAGTATGGATCTGAGCTGTAACTGTTAGGGTTTTCCTGACTGGTATCAATGCCAGTCTTTTGATACTCATCATTATCATGTTGCACTTGAAATTTTTCCTAAAGCTATTGAAGAAAATGGTAATAATTCAGATGGAGACATAACATCAAAACTGTCTGTTCAACAAGCTAAAGAACATATATTTATTTTAGGAATTACATTTCGTATCGTTTCAATGATAGCATCTGAAATTTAAATTTATGAAAATAATAAAGATAAAAGTTAAATTTTTGCAAAAAATGAAACGAATTTTCAGGTGATTTGATCAAGAATAATTCTAAACAATTTGGAAATTTTGTTTCATTACCTTCTTAAATCGATCATAAGGGAACTTTAAATGAGATTCATTACATTTGATCAATATTAAAAGCAGATGAATTTACATTATTTACTCGTAACGAATATCGCCAATATTTTGATCGTTTATCATTTCAATCGGTTCAGACTAATCTGAATCAATTAAAAACTATTGTATTCATTCATTATAAATGTAGCACCTACAATAATTGTTAATTTTCATTTATGACAACCTTTAATGGATTATCCACAAGAAATAATACGAACAGTATCAGATCTTGTTCTTACTGACACTTGTACTGTATGTCCTGATATTAAGGTTATTCTTTCTTTTCTTACTCGCTGAAAAACGATGGCAGGTATTATACCCTTCATTTAAATGTCTACGTGGACCTCACACAATTTTTGATGATTTTCGTTCAATTTACTATGATATAACTTTATCATCAAAAATCCTATTCGAAAATGACGTTACTTATGCTCCATTTCTTGCAGCAATTGATGTTACGAAAAATCTCGATACATTTTTTCTCAAAAATAAATTTTATTACTATGAAAAACTATGGAAAGTGATTAATCGTGAAAATGGCAAGATTTTATTTCCTAACAAAGTGAAAAACTATCCTAACCATTCATTATAGGATAGTTGAAAAATTTATATATGAGGAAACGATTGTTAGTAACTTTTTAAGGTTCTTGTGCACCAGAAATCGAATATGCAATGAAAGGTATCCCTTTTCCTTTCTGTGCTCACTATTTTGGCATTTTCCTCATTCTCAAGAAAAAAAAACAAAAGAAAACTACACTATGGAAAATAGTGCTCTTGAGGAGGATGAGGGTGAGGTAATAAACGTAAATGCGAGTATGAATGTCATTGTGGGTGAAGCCCTAGATGGGAGTAATATGTTTGTGCGGCTTTGGTGACGATCTGAGTGTGAATCTCGGACTACGCATCCGACACTTGCAACCACGCTGTTACTCACACTAAGAGTCTCACAGTATGTTTTTCATGATGGACGTTCCCATGCTGAAAATTCATCAACCCACAGTAAATACATTTCCAAACACAAAACCATCTTATATTTTTCCCGTCCTAGGCCCAATAAACATACTAAAACGAAACAAGCAACCTCATAGAGACTGTCACAAATAAAAACGTTCATTTCAGCATCAAATTGTGTATCTCACTCAATTGGATTCTATGCCAACTTCGGATAACGAATAGGTAGCAAATGACCATTAAAAATCAGTATTTAGGCTCAAAGTACTATTGTTTGCCCGACAATCCCTCTTAAAAATGGTATCATACAATTCAGAATTAAATTCTATACTTACCTTATGAATCTTAAACACAACTGAAGTAATATATGGAATCCGGACTAGGTATATCCGAATATGGCGCTAACTTTTCCGACGTGTTTATCAGTAGGAAAGATATATGAACTTTTCTATGATCAGCATATTTCTAGAATGCATTTGTTCACAATCACGAAAATAATTTGTATTTATTTATTTTTTCAAGTGTAGCAAAAAAACTAAAAAAAAAAGTAATGAACTCTACGATAAACAAACTGCGAGTGAAGTTCACTGAAAGTCACACCATATAAATAAAGGTATATGATATTTAGCAATTTCCATTTAGGTGAACTGTCAATTCAGTGGCATGGTAGTGATGGCGCCGAGCGTGGGCTGGGTAGGATTGAGCCCACCTAGAAAGTTTTCGACGCATTTAGTATCTTTATCAGACAAACCTTATTCTGACACTCCTGTTGAAAGTCTTACGGTATTTTCTTTAATTGAGGAATTGATAGATGTAACACCGATAACAGAAAAAATTCTGGAAGTAAATCTGCACCGTTAGATGTTAGTACAAGTTGTAAGGATTCTCCTGATCAATCAAAACTTTTCTCACATCCATCAATATGAAAAATTATTCATTTCATTCAAAATGTTTTGGGAACAGAAGTTGGTTAGAATATTTCATAAAAAAATGATTGTCTTTATTGTTGTAATTGACATCATTTAGGTGCATATAAAGCAGATGTTGGTAATGCTTTCACCGCATGCGGTTATAATAATTGGAAACATGTATCGGAAAATAGAAGTGATTTGAAAAAATACAAACAATCTCAAGCACTTATTATCACTACAAAGAACTTTCAATCATTTAAAATACGCCAGTAACTTAATTTAAGTGTTATAAATCTGTTAGATGGTAGAAGGAATTTAGTTGTGCGCTATAATCTGGATCGTCATATCAAAAAACTTTTTTTCAATTTTGTTGTTATTAGTCAGATAAATGATTGTTCTTCGAGGCCATTGAGAAAATGAGAAGTAAATATGTTTGGTTATTAAGGGTCGAACATAGATTAGATTTGATTGAAATAATTATACTTCACCGCTCTAATAATCAAACTTGCAATCACAATGCGAGCATTACAAGTAACATTCTAAAGAAGTTTTCCAAAGAAAAATTAATAAAAACATATGCATCAAGATTCTATACTTGACGCTCATTTAAAATCAATTTTGATCAAGTTATAGATACTTTTGAAAATAATTTTAAGAATAGTAGAATCATTGTACTATAATGACAACTTTTAGTTTTTGTAATAAATTCTTGCTAAGGATTTTCACATAAGGTATTTAATAAATATAACATACTATATATTACACCGCAACTCATATATACATTATAGCTACAGACATAACATATGTCATTTTCCTCAGAAAATCTGTATTGATTATGTTTCAAATGTTTTTAAAATGGATGGGCTGAGCCCATCCAAGAGGAAAAATCTTGGCGCCATCGGTATGGCATAACGATCAACATTGCTTATTCTTAGCCAGAGCTAGGACGAAAGTATTTGTACTTGGACTTTTCGTACTTTTCCAAGTAAAAAGTAAAAGTACAAGTATTCAAAATATTCACTTGTACTTATACTTGTACTTTGGAAAAAGGACTTGGTACTTATACTTATACTTCAGACAAATACTTTGATACTTATACTTAAGTACAAAAACTGGTACTTTTGTACTTTGTACTTAAAATACAAAATAATATCTGTTTCTGTAATTGAAATATTTTCTGTTTCGTTGAAATTTTGTCGGTTTTACATAACGCTGGAGCCATCCTCTTAAGATTCAATTCCTCACGATACTCTAACCACACACTGATGCATCTCTGTTATAAAAATTTGAAGATGAATGTTATACTTTGTTCTTTTATTATATTCACGTCTCACTTTGAATTATTCTGGTGTTTTGATTTGAATCGTATTTAAAGCTAAGACTGTAGAACTGAGCACTTGGTTGTAACCATAAAGTATTTTAAAAATCAAGGTCATTCAAAAACGTAACAATAAAAAAAAGAATCAGTGATTAAAAAATTTAATAAAATATATAAACGAGTTAAAACTAAGAGAGAGTTTCGAAACTATCTCTTAAATGAAGTTCTGATTCACTCGTAGAAAAACCAAACTTCTGAACAGTTCTTCTTGCATTGACGTTCGTCTTGGTGACATAATAACACCTGCCTGACTAAAAACTCGCTCAATTGGTGCTGACGAGGCTTGTATAGAAAATATTCGTTGAACTACATTTTTCAAAGAGTATAATTGTGAATTATTCCAGTAAAATGAAAATCTAAATCGTGTTGGATCATTGATATATGCATTGATCTCATTTATGGGATTCCTTCCCGAATCAAATGAAGCACTATAATTATCGTCGTACTGGAAAATTTTACGTTTTTTAATAATTGATGTATCAACTGATTGTGTCGTATAACTGTTTGTAACCGATGTTGAAGCTGATGATTATGTATCTTGTATATTATCGAATGATGTATTATTATTCTGTTCACATTCATCTAATACCATTTGAATCAAAGATTGTTTCATTTGAGATTCAATTACTGGTCTATAATTCATTTGACTGAGCCAATAAAGTTTAAATTCAGGATCGAGTACGGCACAAACAAAATAGATTGGATCGGAAAAAGGATCGTCGGTAGAAACAATTTCCTGAGATAAACGTTTGACAATACCAGCAAATCTTTTATTGACAGATTGTTCAAGTTGTGTACACATCTTTTTCAGAAGTGAAGTATTTAGTTTTACATTCTTCAAATGATCGATAATATGCACCACCGATGGCACTACCAAACTGGCAGTTACAACTGTTTCAGATTGAATACGAGATGTTATTTCAGCAAACGGTTCCAATATTTCAATTGCCTCTTTCAATACAATAAAATCATTACTATTAAATTTGAGTTCATTGTCACCAATCATGTTTGTAATTTCATCAATTGTTTTCTTTCCTAACCCAATAATTGATTTGATCAGAAGATATTCAGAGCTCCATCTTGTTGTGTTTGATCGGTTTATTGTTTTTCCAATATCTTCGAGAAGATCGGCTATTTTGCTTGATTTGTGAGATCGACGAGCTAATTTGATACATTTTGATAAAGATTTTGATAGATATGGAGCATCTTTTAATCCATCTCTAATAACCAATTGAAGGCTATGTGCGAAACAGGACAATCGTATTGCAATATCATCATCTTTATCGATTGCTTCTTTATTACTTTCGCACCAATCAATTAATATCCATTCACTTAATATATTAATATCACCATCAGTACTAAACTCCAGCGAATTATCACCTTGTTGTTGTTGTTTGTTATTATCTTGAGCGATATCATCGTCATCATCATCATTATCGTTTACATTCAAACCAAATTTATAGGCTTTTACCATATTAGCAGCATTATCAGTTATAATTCGGAATACTTTGTCCTTGATCTATTAAAAAAAGTTTATACCAATACGGATTAGGGTACCGCATTTTTCTCAAAAAATAGAAAAAGTTGGTCTCTTTAGTTTTCAGAAAGATTCTTATTTCTATGCAATTGCATTGAAATATATTAAAAACAAGTCTCATAATTCATGCAGAATGAGTGAATGATATTGAACATCGCCTACCTCCAGACCATCGAGTATTTGTTCCGTGATATTGTAAATATTTTCTCCAGTGTGTGGACCTTTAAGTAGGGATCGGCGGTTCCAAAAATAATGGAACCGAGAACCGAATTTGAAACATTATTTTAGATGTCTTTAGAACCGGAACCGGCTTTCTCAAGTTTTTCAAAACCGGAACCGGAACCGGAACCGTGAAAATAAAAATGTTGGAACCGGAACCGGAACCGGCTTTATTCCATATGATTATTAACCACAGAGGTGCAAAATCTTTCTCGGGTGTCCCCGCGTGGAGAAGGAAATTTTGAGAAAAAAGCTGTTGGAAAAGAAAATCTCATTCTCTTCATAACTAACTGTTACAGGATATAATTTATTCTTTTGAGATTTTTACTTTACAGGTTTGCTCTATTTTTGATCTTCCCAAGAACAAATACATTACTGCCGAAATATAATTTCTTCGTTATTCTTTTTTCCAGTTTTTTTCTACATCTTTTTATTGCTTGCTGAACTATCCCATGGCTAAAGAAATCAATAGTAGGAATTTATCGAACATGAATAATTTCATTATGTGCTAGTTGTTTATTTTATGTCAAATAACGTTGGTCTATAAGCGGCGGAAAAAATGTCTTGAAGAAATTTTTCGAAAAATTTGGTGAGGGAGAAAATTTTTGATTTTTTGGAAACTTCTATATCTCTGACTAATTTCATCCTGTTTTTATTGATATATGTTCTAAAGAGTAATAGTAATGTAATAAAACGTTCCATTTGTTGAAAAAATGGAGGATCTCTGGAAATCAACTGATCAGTTTTTCGCCGTTTCTGTACCCTTTCTCTCAGAGCTTTAGTTTTACATAAAACGGAGTAGAACAGCTGAAACATCATTTTTCTGAACCACCTTCAAGTTAAAAGAAAAAACTGATCCAATATTATCTTCAAATTCGATTGAGAGTCGGAAACAATTGATAGCAACAGCTTCAGCAAAAAGATTCAAACAGGTTGAACAGGACAACGTGTGTATATATGATGATAGTGATGTTACTCAATGAGATAAAAAATGGTGTCATTGACTCATTTCATCAGACGGTTGTAGCTAAACAATCGTGTCTTGTACATAATAGTATTGTTAAAAATTTTCTTACTGTTTTACTTTCACTTACACTTTTGAACAGTCTTTTTCTAATAAATATTAATTTCATTTAAACTGAACAACTAGGGAACCAAAGCTTCCCGAATTAAACTACATTTTCTTTCATTTTTCTAGTGATTTAATGGCTGCGGTTCCATGAAATATTTTACGAAGGAATCGGAACCGGTGTTTTTTCTATTCCTGCTAACCGGAACCGGTTTTTTTACAATTTTAGGAACCGGAACCGAACCGGAACCGGCGGTTCCGGTTCCGATTCCGGTTCTTTTTTGGAACCGCCGATCCCTACCTTTAAGACGTAAGAAATCCAAAAAAAGAGCTTGTGGAACACAATGAGAATCAAGGAAATGACCCGTGACACCAAGAAATGATCTTCCGCGTTTATCGCTCCAAGCGTCGATTGTGATACTTAAATAATTGACATTACTAAGTAAATCTTTTATTTTATCTTGAGTATTTTTCATCAACGATGGTAGTAATGTTTTGCTGAAATATCGAGCAGATGCAGGTTTCCATTTTGGAGCAAATGTTTTCAAAAAGTTTCTAAAACCAACATGTTCAACGATTGATGGTGGCATATTGCACTTCACAATTAAGTCTTCCAGAATAGCTTGGTTGATTTTGATGCTGTTGTTTGTTAAATTTTCCGAAAGATCATTTGTATCATTTTTAGGTGGAGCAGAATCTGGATATTTTGATTTATCGTACTGAGTATTATGTTTACGTTTGAGGTGTTTATGAAAATTTCCAGTTGATCCAATAGTATCCGAGTAAATTTTTCCACAAAGTTTGCATTGGCCAGATATGGTTTTGTTTTTACAAGGATTAAACACAAAAAAGCCTTTGAGTAAATTCATGTGAAGAAGTGAAAATGATTTCGAATAAATTAAAAGCAAATATCACTGTTAAGGGGGAATATTGATCTAATTGATTAATCCTAAAACATCTGATTTTATTTTATAAACGGCAACTATATATAGATGAACAAGATAGGAAAAAATCAATGACACATTGGAAATAAAACAAGACGAGGGAGAAAAATACCTGAACTATATCAAGGGAAGAGAAATATTTGGAAAATACCTTAATGCGAAGGAAAGAAAAGATATATATGTATATCGCATGTGTCATCTATGTACGATATAGTAGAAAAGAAGAAAGAAGGAACGAAAAGGAAAATACAAGTTATATATGGGTAGTTCCACCGGAAATCTCCCACGTTTACGGTGACCTTCTCCGATCAAGCTGAAACTTTCAGCAATTGAAGTTCTCAGTGCCCT
>JAJEKB010020871.1:0-35304 GCA_022393335.1 Macrotrachela quadricornifera | reverse complement strand
AAAAATATATCGATTCATCGATTTGGATATAGTACCAATTGAAACAGTATTCAATAAATTTCTTTCTTTTTTATTTATTCTTCAAAGGTGAAAAGCAAAAAAAAAGAAATTTTATTATGATCAATGAAACATTCGTTTTTAAATGATTAGATACAGTGAGGACAGTAAAAAGCATGTAGACTCTTATTTTTATACATATGCAAATTATAAGAGTGCTCAGAAAATTTTCTTTCATATCAGACTTTGTAGAGCTTTTTTTGTTGATCATTTTGATAAAAAAAAAACTTTTTGATTTTCATTGAGTGATGATGATGATGTTATCGTCAAAATATTAATCACTGTAAAATAAAGCGGAAAAAAAATTTAGTATATTTTTAGTATTCGGATAATTTTGACGTTATTTTACAACAGTTGAAAGACGTTCTATGTACCATTCGACGTAGAATTTAATGAGCTACATTTTAGTAAAAAACATTTATATTTATATTGTAGTTAATTAATAATTAATTAATAGTTAGTAGTAATTAGCAATTAATAAATAAAATATCGGTTTATTCTTAAATTCCAACACTTTCACATGAAAGTGTATCACAAACTGGACAAGACTCTATATTTACTATTCGAAAATTAATGAATTTAGTGCAGTTGTATTATGATTTTTAGAGTATGTTCAGTTGTAATTAGATATACGGCTCATTATTTTTTGTCATGTCTTGGTGTCAAGATAGAAGTCGAGGAAGAAACCGAGATAGAGAATCTAGTTAATTCACAAGACGAAAAAAACATTGTGACAAAAATATTTCTTATATATATATATGTACACACTATGTAAGGCTGGGAATGTTCCAATATATATTGGAAAAATAATATAAAGAAAGGAAGAAACGAAACTAGAGACAAGTCTAATATACGTATAGTGATGATAGGAAAAATCCCATAAATCACTACATCATACTCATCCATTGTTAATTTTTGGTGATTATCAGTGTTATATCTCTCTCCGATTGGAGTGATTCTGTCGGAACAACTTCATCATTTTCTCGTTACAAAAATAACAAACAATTTTCTCGAATTTGATTGGGCAATACATAAAGCATTCGTTCTAAAAAATCAGTATGGAAACCATAGTTTTGTGTTTAATTCTATTATTTAAGGTTTTCTGTAATAGAAAATGATTTCTACTGACTTTTGATATTCTGATGACTGCTAGCGATTCTCAATGATTTTGCCCCATTTCTAGTCATTGTTCGCATCCTAATGCGTTATAGTGATTTCTATCGCAGAAGTTAGTTTGTCTTCTTAATAAAATAAAACTACTGAGAAAACTTATTAATCTTTGAAACGACACGAAAACCATAGGTCCAAGACGTATTCTTTCCTATTTGATTATCAAAAACGCGTCGTTCTAAACAGTTGCATTTTCTTGAATACTTATATCCTTATATTTTTACCTTGTTAGAGTATCAGAAGATTTCTTTAATTATACGATTGAAACGAAAGATTTTCTATTCATTGCTATGCCAGACATGCGTCATTTTGTTTTTGAAAATGTAATTACAATCTGATGGATAAACAAAAGTCTTGGAAATATCACTTACGTTAGAAAAAAAAGCAACCTTTGATGAGATTGAAAATACTTATACTTACCCCTGAAATACATTCCAATTTATTACCAAACGATACTAGCTTTTAAAACAATGAATGGCATATCATATTGGAATAATTCAGGTTTTTTATATATTCAAGTTTTAGTACAAGGTGGCCAAAAAAACTTACCCCGTAAATAATTTTTTCCCGCACATTTTACCATTCAATGATTAAGGACCATTATTGGTTGATGGACTAAGATTGAAGTAAGGGTACGGCACGTATTAAATATACTTTGCTACTGACAAAATCATTAATTAATTTTCATAAATTAATTACCGAGCTCATTTGTATTTTTTCAGAGTATAAATTAATTTCCGAGCTCAAAACTTTCATTTAAATAAAAAAAATATAATTTTATTATAACCGAGCTCATTTCTCTCATTTTAATGGCGATTAAAGAAACCGAGCTCAAATATCTCTTTTTCCGAGCTCATTTATTATTTTATCCTATCGTTTGTTCCCTCAATTATTGAACAAATTCAATTAACGATCAACCAGAAGACACAAACAAACAAACAAATTTATTAATATTGCTCACCAATAGTTTACCGTTTTCTCTTCATTAAAAATATAATTTCAATTTCGTCTAGTCAAAATTAGAATACTAATTTTATCAATTATCATTTTGGTCGTACTCAAAGTTCCACTTTAGTCTTGACAGAATTAGAATTTCAATTTCGACTGGATGAATTCCAAATTAGACTGTATTCTAACTTCGACCACAACATATACATTAATATCATTATTATGAGCCGTAAATCGCTAACATTTATTACAAATTTTGCATTATTTGAAACAATCGACTGACTAATGTGTTTCTTGAAAACTACACTGTTCTCAATATAAAGAAAATTTTGATAATTGATGAAACGAGAATAGTACGTCATTTTATGATTTTTACTGTCATTAAGCATAGAATTTTTGCATTTCTACTGTAAAAATATATCAAAACAAATGCAAATAAAGCATTAGTGAATGATATTAATAATTTAAAATTTATAATAACGATAGAAATCGAAATAAATGTATAAAATAATGTTACAGATTGTTTTCTGACATTGAAACTTTTAAATGTACTCTAGAAAAACACTAAGGTGTTCATAAGATTTCTTTGAGAAGACAAGAATCGTTTTCTGCATATGCGTGTTTTATTCAATATAGATCTATGCAGTAAGTCAAAACTCTAGGAATATAAAGATGATCACAGTCGCTCTGTTGGTAATTGGTGTGGCCCAAAGGTAAACTTTTTTCTTTAATTTGACTTGGTTAAGTTGATTTATTAAATTGTTTGGCTGAATATTTAATATTAAACATTAATTTTTTTCTAGTTAACCATTTATTCCCTACCCCAGTATGAATAAAACATGGTATTGTTCGACTAATTTAAGAGAGGATTTTTTGCTAACTGTCTGATTGTTCCGAATATTATAAGCTTGTTTGTACCGATCAAATAAAGAAAAAAATACTCAAAGATTGAAACATTTGAAGAAAACTCGATTTGATAAAGTTATTGAATAAAGATGTCATTATCATACGATCAATCTCAAATTTAATATTGATTAATTGTTATATCAAAATTTATTTCTTTATCCTTATTTTTTTCTTTTTCATCAATTAAATTATAATTCAGTTATGACAGCTCCGATTTTTTAAATTTATTTATTAAGAAAATATCTAGAAGTCTCCATTTTAGATCTCGGACAACGTAGAAAAAATCTTGCGAAATACTTGTTCTTCACTCTCAAACATTTGTCAGTTATTACGCAATTCTCACGACCAATATAAGAATAAATATAACCCATATATATATATACCATAATAAATCGAGTTTCATTACCTTTCGAAACAAAAGCTATGGAAATTTCATATAGTATTGATGACAAAGGTATACGAATTGATCATTCAACATTAACACCACGTTATTCAGTAACAAATGATGAAAGTTTGAATAATGGTATTATCTATTTGAATGAACATGGTTATGCAGTTTTTGGTGATGTTTTATCTCAAGATGAAATTAATTTTAATAAAGAATTATTATGGAAATTTTTCGAAAATATTCCTGGACATCGTTTTCGACGTGATGATCCTTCAACATGGTCAGATCATTGGTAAAATATAGAGAATTTAAACAAATATTTCTTATGAGTACTTTTATAATTATTTTAGGCCAGGTTATACTTCTCATGGTGTTGTAAATAAATGTGGTATTGGTCAATCTGATTTGATGTGGAATATTCGTTCAAATAGAAATATAAAACGTGTTTATTCTCATATATGGAATACAAATCAATTATTAGTTTCATTTGATGGTTGTGGTGTTTATCGTGATTGGCGTTATGATCCAAAATGGAAAACAAAATCTGGATGGTATCATGTTGATCAAAATCCAGTAATGAAACCTGATCGATGTTGTGTACAAGGTTTTGTATCTTTAACTAATCAAAATGAAACAACTGGTGGTTTCATTGTTGTTCCATATACACATTTACGTTTTGCACAATTAAATGGTATAGGTAATCGACCAAAAGATTTTGTTATGGTACCAAGTACTCATCCAATTCTTGATCGAGGTCAAGCAATTGGAAAACTTATACATTGCCAAGCAGGTGATCTTGTTGTATGGGATAGTCGTCTTGTACATTGTAATTCACCAACATTTTCAATTGAACAACGACAAGAAAATCAACCTGTAGATTTTTTACGAATTGTTGCTTATGTTAGTATGAGTCCAACAACATTTGTACGTGGATATACACTTGAAGAATTTCGAAAAAAACGAAAATTATTTGCACAAAATAATTGTACATTATCACATTGGAGTACAGAATTAACAGAAGCAAGTAAGTTAAAAATAAAATAATTAAATTAATTATAAAATTTTTCTTTTTGTTTAGGTTCTAGTGTTGATTTACCAAAAGTATCATTAAAAAAACTTGATGCCTATCAACGTGCACTCTTATTTGGTACAGATTTTGACACTGATGAATAAATAGATTTTTATTATCTTCTATCATTTGTTTAATAAAATTGTTTCAGCTAGTAGCTGTGTCGAATTGATGTAACATATTTATCTTTAAAAATCATTATTAAATAGTTGTTGCTTTATAAATAACACGTTAAATCATTAAAAATCTTTGTAGAAAGTTATTTTTCTTAAGTAAATATTCACGATTTTACTTTTTAAAATAAAATATTCATATTTTACATTGACCTCATACACATCTCTAATGGCAATATATTTCCTATCATTGACATTTGAAATATTCTGACAAGAAAATGTTACAATAATATCGATTAGCAAGATATCTACTTTATAATATATATAAAATTCATTGAAATAATTAGCTTTTATTATTATACCGTAAAAGATAGAAAACGATGGTCAACTATAAATGCAAGGTATTGTATAGGCTATTCTTGATCAAAGCACATACATGTACATATCTGATCAGATTACAATGTCATGATAGTCCATTAATGGCGATTTTCTTTGCCATTAAATATTTATATCTTCAAAAAAAAAGAAATAATGATCATTTATATTGATTTTTTAATTTCATCTTTAAACTTGTACGTGAGTCTTATGGAATGTGTATTCGTTCATGTTTCAAATTAATCTTATTAGAAATGATCACTCACATACATGTTGTTGTTCATATTATATAATCAATAATACTATGTTGAAGTGTCTCAAGACGATACATCTATTGCAAAAGAGCATATAGTGTGATGTGCAATCACTGGTAAAACACCAACAGTACCGTATACTCATGTCGTCATATAATATTGCAGCTGTCAATCACTAATATTGTTCGCTTATAAGATGGTACTATTCATTTGATTTTTTTTGTATTGCCGTTGGTGACAGAGAGAGAGAGAGGAAGAGCAGATGTGTAAATATTCAATTGTCATTATAGGTAAAAGGAAAAAAAAGAATCTCTTTCCGCTGTTCGTGTATGATGTAAATGTTGGAGAAAAGAATGAGTGCAAGTAACGTGGAAATTCGAGACGATTATCCACAACTATTGCTACACTGCCATGTTGCAAGTTCTACTAGTAAATGATGCGATTCATTTGGTTTGTGTATATGCTATACGATCAATAGTTATTTATCATCAGATTTGTATTGTGCTTATTTTAATACGTTAATACTTTAATTTGAATTAATAATGATATGTTTGATTTTGTTTTATTTCTAATATGTTAATTTTCAGACGAATTTAATAAATGACGTAAATAGCTTTTAATATTAACTAATTGAACTTGAAAGGTATAATTTTTCGAGTGTACTTTTAATCAATCGATCATTTATATAATTTATGTTTAAGAAACATGTAAGCGAAAGTTTATTATATATATATGGTATCGAATACGATAAATTGTATGTCTGTCTCGAGAGTAGAATAAGCAACAAAAAAAAAAGAATCGAACCACATCGTTCCCATCGTATGTACTTTTATGTTCACTTGATGAAAAACAGTCGTCACGTTGGTAGTATGTTGATTGTAATGAAAGGAGGAAATTAACTGTGCGACAGAGTGATGCCCATACTGTTTCAATCATGTTGACAGCTCCCTTTTTTTTGATAAATTGAAATATCCAATTTATATCTATACTAGCGAAACCTCGTGCATACTGCACGGCTCCCCTTTTCCTCTAAAAAATCACATATGTGTTTTACCCTTGACCTGATATTACACAATGAGACAGTTCGCATCCCCATATTCTTATCCTTCATCCTGTGTACCCATATCTCCTATGGGTCTATCCCTATAGTCCTATTCTCTATCCCTCTATCTCCGTATTCGCTATTCTCTATAGCCCTTTACCTCATCCCTATCTCATTGTCCTATCATCCTATTCCCTATCCCTTATCATTTATCCCCTATTCGCTATTGACTATCTCTTATTCCATATCACCTATTCCCTATCCTCTATCCCTTATTTCCTATCTCCTATACGCTACGCCCTATCCTCTATCCCTCATCCCCTATAGCCTTTGTATCTTTGATCTTTAACCGTTAACCTCGAGCGGACAGACACACAACCGCGCTTTATTATAAGGAGAATGATGATGTAAAAATGATTATGTTCTTTGAAAAAGTTTTGGATTTTTATTGTAAAAGGATACTAAAAATGTGGTAAAGACATAAAATATAACTTTGTCTCTGGAATAGATGAGTTTACTGTTACTTCAGCTTTCTCTCGAACAAGGATATGTCTTAATAAATTTCATTTAAAAATGAAAATAGATCTATATGGTGCGAGAAGATGAAGACATGCTATCTGCGCAGGATACATCATATTATCTTTCGGTGAATATGTGTCTTCTTGGCTGATGGTAAACTAAAAGTAATACGATTTTTCACTTCTACCTTAAGATCAATTGAAGAGTATTAACATCTGTCTCTTTGTCTGGCACTGTATAGATATGAACAAAATAATACTCGTGTTTAGTTATTTTCATATACTACGTTTTAGTTAAAGAAAGAACGAAATATCAAATCATCGATTTTTTTTAAATATATGAGAACTTTTCACTTGAAACGATGTACTTTTTTGTGAATTTCCTCTTGATGCTAAAAGATTTTTCAAAAGTACTAGTTTTAATATCGTTGTACGGCACAGACAAAAAACTTTTTTAGAGAAAAATGATCCTTTTTGCCTATATTTCAAGTATAAAATAATTCATTAGAGATCCTCTAGAAACGATATATGTATTAGTACTATTAATCAAGTGATCTTCAACGATACTAGATATGATAATAAATTATTAAACACAATAATCCACAATCCATCAAATTTCGTGAAAATATATAAAATAGTACCTATGAATGAGTTCAAATATTCTTTTAAATCCCTTGATACGACTTTCAGAAAGAGGTATTAATGTAGATTTAAGCATGGCTTTTTATACAAATTTTCGAATGCTATAAAGCAGTTGAAGATCAAAAATTTTGTTGTATGTCTGCGTTCATATATTTGATCGATTTTTTCATGGTTTTTCTCTTAATAAAAAAATATTATAAGAAAATAGTTCTATTTGAGCTTTAATAAACATAAAGAAATAATAATATTGTTAAGACACATATTGTATTTTATGAGAGTAAAATTTTCATTCAATAATAATAATCAAATGAAAAAGTATATTTATCTAAGCAAGTTTATTTATAATCGAAATATGTACAAAATAGTAATAACTACAGTTTTATTGAGAAGAAAACATTTAATAGTTAACAATAAATAAACAAAACGAAAGTCGAATGTAATAAATGTTAAATGCGGAAGTAAAATGAAAGCTTCACATAAAAAAGCAAAAAAAAACTATCTTTTTATTTATTGATCTTTTTTATTGTCATCATCTGATTTTTCGTTTGATTGATTTTTATTCGATTTAGATTTAGTTTCATTTGTTTTATTTTCATAAAGTTGTTCAATATCATCTTTATATTTTTCTTGAATTGCTTTTCGTTTTAATTTAAGTGCATCATTAACAAGACCACTTTCAGGTGACCAAGAATCTGTTACTATTTTTATATGTCGTGGAGTTTCAAAATCTTCAACATTACTTTTTCTACAAGCATCTTGTACTTTTTCAAGTATTTTTTCATTAAGTTCTTCATCATCAGCTAATTTTTTCCAATCTTTTTCATTAAAATATTTTTCTGCCAAACGCTATATAAAAAAAAACATATAAATTATCCTCAAACGATCTCATACATCAGTTTCAACTTGTTTTTAATGATTATCTATTTAGGCATTCTTTTCTTCGAAATTTTATATTTGAATAAACTTACCGTCATATCTTTTGAATTTGGACAAATTAAAGCAACAGTATGATCCTGTTCAGATGATGCAAATACACAACAATTATCAATACTTGATGATTGATTGATTGCCATTTCAACTTTTGCTAATGATACATATTTTCCACTACGTATTTTAACCACATCTTTTTTTCGATCTAAAATTTAAAATCAAAAAAAAAATTAAATATAAAATACAAAATAAAAATTAACTAACCAATAATTTTTAGTGTACCATCAGGAAAAACTTCTCCAATATCTCCAGTATAAAAATATCTTGTTCCATCTATTTCTTTAAAATTTTCATTTTCTTCTGATGCTTTGCCATAATATGAAACAGCAACAATTTTTCCACCAATAAGAACTTCTCCTCGTGGATTTGGTTTATCTGTAGTTTTATATTTACCTTCTTCCCAATCAATTAAACGAATTTCACATGAAACAAGTGGATGTCCTGCACGACTAATTCCTATATCATATTCTAAACAATAATTAAATAAGTAGATAGACTAATTAAATAAATAAATAAATAATTACGATCAGCAATAGTTCCAGCTGCACAGGTTTCTGTAAGACCATAGCCTTGAAAAACTCTAACACAAAGTACACCTTCAACAAAAAGCTGCGTCTCTCCAGATAGAACAGCACCACCACATAACATTGCTTTAAGTCGACCACCAAGAATTGCTTGATTAAAACGAGAAAATATTAATCTAAATATTTTTTTTGTAAAAGTTTTTTTGTTTTATTAATAATAATAGAAAAGATTTACCGATCAAGAAGTGGACTTTCAAGACCAGCTTCTAAACGTTTTGCTTTAATTGTATATACGAAATTAAATAATTGTCGTTTAAAAAAATTTGATTCTTTCATCTTATAACTGAATGCTTTATACATACGATCAAGTATTGTCTGTTTTTTTGAAAAATTAAAATGAAAAAATAAAATGTTTAAATTAAAATATTCTTACAGGTACACTAGGCATTAAATGTGGTCGAAGAACTTGTAAATCTCCTTTTTGACCACGTTTAACAGCTGTTGATTGATCGGTTAATGTATAAGGAGATGAATAGCCACATTTGATACCCGAATAAAATATCAAAATTTCTATTTCAACATGAACAATTATTATTTCAATTTAGTTTTTTTTATAAATTAACAAACCACAACAAAGTCCAAGAATATGACCTAATGGTAAATAAGATATATATACATCATTGTCGACGTCAACTATTGAAAAAACCCGTTCTTTTTGACCAGTCATTGCAGCAACAATGTTTTCGTGGCTTATTGATGTTCCTTTAAAGATAAATAAATTTTATTTTATTTATGGATTTTCAGTTCTTTTAAAATGATTTTAAATAGAAAATAAGCAACTATTTCAAATATTGCTATGGACTATAAGGCTTTATTAATATAATGTTTTGCTCTTGTGTTCATCATTCAAATTGAGAACTCATCATCTTATTTATTTGTACTCAGAAAAAAGCTTTTATCATAACATTTAAACAATTAAAAACGATAAATCACACTATGAATCAAAGATATTGTTCATTGTATCGATGTCGCAACCACTGACGACAACTTATTGCGGAGGATATAGTGAAACTGCATGAATTTGAACAAGATTTTAGTGTTCACAAATGTGATATTCTTAAACCCAATGAATCTCATCGATTACTAACAATAGTTTCAGTTCAATATATTCATCGCAGTGAAATTTGAAACGTCTTTTGAACATCATCATAGCAGGAACAGGCTTTCAGTTTCGATAAGAAAAAAATTATTTCTTCTTTTTGTCGAATTTCTCACTAACTGTTATTATAAAGGCAAGCAAAATATGATTATGGACTAATTCAATGCTTTTTTAAATGATTAATAAAAATTGTTTTCCTTTGTATACTAAAATAAAATTTTATGCGATGTAATAATACATAAAGAAAAAGAATTTTGCATCTATTTGAGATTTTTTCAAAAAATCCGGAGGTAGAGAAGCATAAATGCCTTTATTGTGGCCTAGCTTCAGTCTCCATTTATTCAGGACTTATCTAATACAGCTCTTCATGAGTTGTACTATACATAAATGATTCACATATACAGGATTGGGTCATGTGAATTCTCTATTACTTCAATATTTCTCACCAAAAACTATATCAATTGTCCGCTCATCCTATGTTTTTTCTTTAGTAAAAGTTTCAGCTCGAATGGTTAAGATGTTACTGAGTAATGACATAAATATTGTTTAAAATGAGCATGAACATCATGTATCTATAATATCATATCTGTACATTGCTTCTTCAACATCTCGAGAAAGAAATAAAACTACATGAATTTTTTTATTTATGCCGAAAGATCAAAGGAAGAGCTACAAATCCGATACTTGTTGTTTTATTTCGAGATGAACTTTGTTTAAGTTTAGATTTGTCAAAATGAGCTTTATTTTGTTACTCAATCATTTTTTTATAAAATTCCGCATCAAATAAATCCTTAATGGATGAAAACTGAAGATGGTTCAAAATATTTATTAAATAAAGAAAATAACCTTTTGGTGGGCCAGTACTACCACTAGTATACATAATGACAGCAATATCTTCTTTTTCAGGTCGTTTATTCAAAGTCATTTCATCTAAATAAAATCAAAAATAATAATAGAAATAATACAAAAAAAAAAACACATCCATACCAATATATGCAGTTTTTCCTTGTTCTTCAAATTTATCTAATGGAATAAATTGAATATTTTTTCTATCTTTTGGAACTTTAGCTGCTTCTTTTTTATTACGAGCAGGAAAATAAATAATATGATGAACTTTCTCTAGTTTATCTAATATTTTCTAAATAATAAAGAAAAACAATAAATATCTATTTTGTTCAGGGGCGTAAGTCAGTACTTAGAGCAGGGGGGGTGTAGAGACGCAATATGAATAAAGTGTATATTTCAGCAGGAATATATCCAGCCTGCAAATCTAGAGAATGAAAATTTTGCCCTAGGTACTGTTGTAAAAATACTTCTTCCGACGCCCCTTTTCTATTTTGCTTTGTATTTTGAAGACGCTCAGGCAGTCAGGAGCTCATTTTAACGCGTTTTTACTGTTAAAATCAACGCTTTTTATGATAAAAAGCGCTAAAAAACGACTTTGATTTATGAAAGAATGTTTATAGGCATTATCATCTTTAACTTGGCGCTTTTCTCAAAAAAATGTTTTTAAAATCGTAAAGAATGCACATTTTAACGCGTAAAACGTGCTTTTTTACCAATTTTGTCTGACTGAGCAACCGCGCAGCGAAAAACCTTTGTGCGCTTGCACAAATCAATCCCTTCGTAAATGAAGAAAAGTGTTGAGTTCATGCCGCCGAAGGCGGCTACTTTTTGGAGTTTTATTATAATGGTTTACACCGAAAATTTCTAAGTCAGTATGAATCAAGTGGAAGCTCACTGGTGACAACTGCAAAAAATTAGTTTTTACATTTTATTTCGCCGCCGAAGGCGGCAATTTTTTGAAAATTAATCAAAAGTTTCGAGCTAGATAGTTTCAAATTCAATATGAATAAAGTGGGTTTACGTATTCTATAGTAGCAATGGAGGAAAACCGTTCGGTGCTTTTAGTTTCGCCGCCGAAGGCGGCCACGCTCCAAGTTTTTGCGCTGAAATTTGAAAATAAACTTGAAAGAAATCATAGTTTATATATTGTCCAATGTAAAGTAACGAAGAAACGAGAATTATCAAATTAAAAAATAATTGAAAAATCTGATACGCGAAGCGAAAATTTTTTTAAAATACGAGAAATTTGTGCGTAAAAAACCTATTTTTACTAAGAAATTTCTCTTCAACAGTTGATAAATCAGTCTCCATGCCCGGTTACTACTTACACTCCTGAAAGTGCTCTAGATTTAATAGTGGGGGATTTTTTGTTAACGAACTTCGAAGGCTGGGGGGTGTAGCCTAACTGATTTTCAAAAGCAGGGGGGGTGTAACCTAACTGATTTTCAAAAGCAGGGGGGGTGTCGCACCCCACTCGCCCCTCCCCTATTTACGCTACTGATTTTGTTTTTCTTCTCAAAAGAAAAATTTATTCTTACTTCAAGTTTGCTAGAAATAAGTTCTTGTGAAGTAAAAATAATTTTAACTTCTGATTCATTAATACCATGTTCAACACCTTCTTCATCTAAAGTTGGTAAGAGTGTAACAGCAGTTATATTATGACGAAAAGCAGCAAATGCAGTTAATAACCATTCAGGACGTGTTTCAGAAAAAATTAATATTTTATCTGAAGTTGCACCAATTGATAATAAAGAAAGACCAATTGCATCAATACGAGTACAAGCTTCACGAAAAGTTAAAAATTTATATTCACCCATTATATACTAAATATTTTTTACATAGATAATCTTTATTAAAATTTAAATAAAAAAAAATAAAAACCTTTTTAAAAACTTTTCCATTTGGTTGTTTTTCTTCTTCGACATCGAAAATTTCTCTTACACCCATTGTTTCCTTATCTGGATAGCGTTGAAGACATAAATCAGGTATATCAGCTAATGTTTCCACTTTTTTTTCAACTTGTGTTCGAAGATTATCCTGAACTTCAATAGCTCTATATGGCGATAATGGATCAGATTCATCAATTAATTTTGCTCGAATTCTTTTTTGTTTTTCAATTCTATCATCTTTTTTTCCTAATCTAACTATGTAATGACATAACAGTGGTAATTGTACAAATAATAGTGATATTATAGATACAAATATTGTCCGTAGAAATTCTACCAAATATCTTTTATATATTCTATGCACTGTTGATTTTAATGTACGATTAAATTCATTTGAAGACATTCTAAAATATAAGATATTTTTTTCATAAAAAATAATGTTCTATTATAATGAACAGAATTCGGGAGAAAACTTAATTTTATCATACTTTTTTGCATTTGATAAAAAAAAAAGATTTTCTTTCAAAAAATATATAATTAACTTACCTATTTTGTCTATTTTTTCAGAAATAATTTGTCGTAACAATACAAAATTTCGGTTATTTGCCAATAAATATTATCTTAAAATGAAAATATGCTATTGCATTTATTTTATTATAAGAATCAAACCGAGGTCGAGTTCAACAAAACACGTGCATGTTAACGTGACAGAATAGCAAATGAAGGAAAGAGAATGAATCAGAGAAAAGAAAGAAAAAAAATATTATTTGTGTCATATCTCTTTCTATTTAAGGATTCTCTTTATAATCGACAAGTATTCATGATAAACGATGAATATCTCTGATAAAAAATAAAATAAAAGAACGTTTGATTTTAATTTTCAGTGTATTAATATAATAATAATCTATTGATAGTAGAAAGTAAATTAGACGTAACAACAATTTTAAAAAAGAAATAAAAGATAAAATTACAAAAGACACTCTTCCTCCGAAAATATTTTTCAAAAAATAACTACAAGACGATAATAAATACATCATTTATAGCTCAGAGTATGATTGTCCTTATTCACCTTTATTCGATACTCATTTTTTTTTCGCATTTGTAATTCTAATAGGATGCACGTGTGAGAATGTTGTCTTCCATTGTGAATAAAAAGCATTTTACAATATAGAGTTGACAAACGTTAATAAAAAATATCGCATTACTTTTTACCTAGATCGTTGAACAAATGGAAAGACAAAGTTTTCAAAAATATACATCTGAGATGAAAACGAATATTTTTTCCTGTTTTTAAATCATTTTTTGACTCATTATCTCTTTTTCAAGTTGTATTATGTCACGATTTCACTCTATTACCTTCTGAAAGTAACATATGTAGATGTCATCTTTTATGTTCTATTCAAATATGTTCTTTGAGAATGAAATAAATCTGTTCCTATTGAGTAATAACTAATATTTAGTAGTCACGAACCATATTTTTCAAAATCATTAGAATGATCTAGACAATAATTAACGAGATATTCTTGATTAAAATTATCAGCTGTATGTTGTGGTACATTTTTGAGTCAAAATGAAGGTAAAAGAGTTTGCATATGTGTCATAGAAGAATACAGAAGAGAAAAAATTTCAATGACGAATAGAATAAATGTACTCATGTTGCACGTTATCATTCATGTGGTATCTATCATTATGTAATTTTACTTTTTTTTGTGAATAGTTTGAGAAGAAAAGTACTCTTATTGATCTTTATTCTTTAAAATAATATCAACTTACAGACGTTACATTCATCATTGAAAATAAATCTTACTAAACATGTCAAGAAAATAATAATTTCAAAATCAAAGATTCAAAAAATATCTAAAAATTTTCAAAATAACCGATTCTACAGAATAAACTAATCTGTTTTTTTTATTAAAAGATTATTATTGAAATTCTATATAAAATGGTATGAAGTAGGTCCACTTTCGAATCAAACACATTTATTGATGGAAACAAGTACAAAATCTAACGTATTTCCTTGCGCAACTTTCTTATCAGCATGTTTTATTTAATTCATTAATGCTCTCTTAATTACAATATATTCTCAGTTCATAACTTCAGCCACTTTATTTCATAAATTATTATCTAATTTTGATGATCAACGGTTCTTCAAGATGAATGCAGAAATATATTTGACATACCGCTTTTAATTTAGATGATATATGTGAGATTGTAAGCGAACAAATAAGATATTATAGCACGCTACTTCTTCAAGTATATCATATTTTCCCCTTTTGTTTCTTACTATTCTGTTGATGATAATTGGTGGATTGAAACTTTACGTGGCCGAATGTCTTGTTGACTCCGTACGCTTATCGATTGTTGTAATTTTATAAACGTGGCCAATACAACAATTGCCACAGTATTATTGAGGGTTAAAAGAATATTATTTCTTTTCTTTATTAGAAGATTTATAGGACCGCTCTATTAAGAATAGAACGCGCATATTTATATGACGAAAGATGGTTACTTCTTCGATTATTCCCACCTGCCCAATACAACATATTCTTGGAAAAAAACATATGCGATATCTTTTGTACGTAACTTGAAAATAATAAAGTCCTATATAAGTCAAAAGAACAGAAAGAAAACGAATTATAGGACCGAAAGGGAAAAAATGCCATGCCATTATATGTGAAAGAGTAGCGAACTAATAACTTATTTGTTTGCTTACAGAAATGCAACATTCTCTTCTGATGGAAATTACTTTTAAAGCTAAAATCTTCTATCTTTGTTATCCCTTAGTCAATAGCAGAAGAAGAAAATGAAAGTCAAATATAATAAATATTAAAGGTAAAAGTAATAGGAAACGATTTAAATTAATGAAAAATAAATTGGTTTGCTGATGTTTAATGATTTTTTTTACTCACATTATCATACACAATAACATTTTAAGCAACATCTGTCGGATACTTATTTGATATTTTGCTATTATTCTAAATTATTCGAAGATTTTTTCTATCAATTGTCTAATCTTCACTTATTTTGATTATTTCTGTCTTTTTCGAATTTTATTTTGGCTTTTAATCTTCATAAAGATTGTTCACATCATTTTATATTTTTGTTCAATAGCATTTTGTTTCAATTTTAATGTATCAGTGACAAGGTAAGTTTCAAGTGTCCAAGCCTATGTTATTATTTTAACATGTAGAAAAATTTCAAAAGTTTTAATTCTATCTATTTTACAAGCATTTTAAATTTCTTTTAGAATTTTTTCACTTATTTCCTCATTTGTAATAAATACTTTCCAATGTTTTTCTACAAAATTCCAGATGGGAGAAAGATAATTTATATTTAATAAATTTAAAAAATCGAATTAATTAAATTAAATGAAAATTTGAAAAAAGAAGATTGCAAGATATATTTTCTATATCTAATTTTCTGATCTGATAGTTTAATAGAAATATTTCTCGCAACTGTATATTCCTTTGAAGTTGATGTATATATACAAGAATTATTAATAATTAATGGTTAATTAATTTTCATTTCAGCATTTGCTAATGATACATAGGTCCTATCACGTATTTTGACCACACCTTTTTCTCAATCTAAAATTTAAAATGAAAAAATCTAATTAATCAATAATTTTAAATATTTGATCAGAAAAACTTCTTCAGTATCTCCAATGCAAAAACATTTCGTTTTATTTATTTGCTAACATTTTTTTCATTTTTCAGAAAAAAGATAGAATTCACGAAGTAAAGTCGTAAATATTAATGTATAAAATCAAATTATATGATAGGTACTACAGTCACTAAGATTACATTTATATATTTATCTATCGATGATCTAAACATGATCACTTCAATAAAACAGAAACAATTCGTGAACCAAGAAAGATTCAGAGTTGGACAAAATATTCAAAGTACTCGGACTCTAATCATACTCGAGATGGTAAGTACTCATAGATGTACTCGATGATCTAATATTTGGAACTCCAGACGAAGTGCACTTCATTTTAGACAAAAATATTGATTATATATGAGAAAACAAGTATATGTAATAATGCATGAAATTTAATTCAAATATCTAATAAATGTAGAAATGTTTTAATTTATTTAATACATGTGGAAACTTTCGATCTTATACGACCATTTTCAACAAATAACACAGAGAAACTTTAAACTGATGTTACACAAAATCATATATGAAATAAATTGATATATATGTGGATAACATGAACATCATGACCATAAACATCATTAACTAATTATAATTGTATAATTTCATTGCAGCGTAGATGTAATAATGAATAAATAATAACATGATAATGTCATTAAATTAATATCAAATTAGTTGAAAATGATCGTATAAGATCGAAAACTTCTACATATATTAAATAAAATAAAACATTTCTACATTATTTTCATTTATTAGTTATATAAAAATATTGATGTTATTGTGTACTCTAAAAATCATGAAAATCGAGTACGTTTTATTCGATCGATTTATATATACAGGGAATCATTTATGTGATGCAAACTTATAATGATAGCCATCATGCTCTACGCTCATCATCCTTTTTTTCTAATATTCTTCCTTTATTTTTCATCGATGATTTTATTTACATACAATTTGTGTTACTCTAATACACAAATTTTTCTTTCTTTCTGTTAGAAAATACTTTTACAAGTAAGATTACTTCTTTCATATGTACATGCGTTGCGTGCATTGTCATTATTTTTTCCGACCTATGAATCACATAATTATCAAAGAATTATAGGACTTCTTTTCATGAATGATTTCAATTCGTTGTCATGTCTGATTTAATGGTATCGTGTTCAAAAAAATTGATGCGTATATTCGTGCTTGCGCTCAAAAGCATCGGCACGTGCACTCGTATTCGAGAAATTCCGTACTTGTTCATCTCTGAAAAGATTGAAAAAGAAGATAGAATGGACTGCTATCATTGTTAAATTAGTAGATTCTGTTGCATAGTCTAGATTTGAGTAAATTCGATAGAAACGTATATAATACTATCATCGATTAATTGAAATAACGATTGATAATGCTTTTCAATATATTCCGAAGATTACGAAGCAAATGTTACTCAGTCGTTAAAAAAAAATATTGCTATAACGTCATGAATTTTTAGTTTTTCTAAAGTTTCTTCTTTTTCATTGGTAATAGCTCAAATTTCGAAGATATGACCAAAATATAGCTGTAGCCCAAAAAAGCTTACATTTCTTGCGATGCACATATATCCTTATATATATGTCACTCTCATATAGTTTCCTATAGTGGTTGATAGCCTACGACAAGTACTATTGAACACCATATTTCAATATTTATCCGCTCACTTTAGAAGAAATAAGAGACAAACATTTTTTCAACTTTGTGTTTTACGATTGACCGTATGTTCTTGATGGAGTTCACGGTGAGACTGTTATAAGGTCACTTTAATAATTGTGGTACATTTTATCGATGAATTGTTTACAAATAATATTACTAGTGTGTTTAGCGTCATTGTTCGATTATAAACGCCAATTTCGCCGAAATTGTTGTCTAGCAGCAAGAAGAAGATAATTTTTAATTATATGAACATAATATGAATCATCAAGATTGCATTTGAATGCGTGATAGATTAATACACCTTTCATACTTACAACACTCCATATATGAACTTTTCGATGATTTTTAGTTGCACATTTTAATTCTTTTTTTCGATGTTTTGTCTAACATCGAATAGCATCACGGAAAAAGTAAAGATTGTGCTTTTAAAGTCATCATTTTGTTGCTGTGTGGCCCATTGTATACATCGTTTTCTATCATCAGATGTTAGCATATGAGTACATTTTGATAAAAGATTTCTATAACATTGATGAAGATGTAATTGTTGCAGACGCCGATAAATAATATGTTATTGATAATTGTTTTTTTTCGATTTGATTAATGACACATGTGGTGGGCCATTTCCGTTTCGGTGTTTGAGTGAATTTGTTTATTTCAATTTGTTGATATTGTAACATATAATCCTAAGGAGAGTATATGTTTCACAATGAATAACAGGAGCAGATCGTATACCTTTGGTTCCAAAAAGAAAGGAAATCACATCTTTGTATGGCCAACGTGTAGTATAGCTAACAGACATACATCCGTGGAAAAGCGAATTTCGTAATTGCTTTCTAATGATAAGAAAATCGTTACACAAAAGAATTTAATTTTGTGCTAGTTCTTTTGGCGACAGCTGTAAAATATGTATCATTACATCGAAAAACACTTCCTTGTTCTCTTTATTTCATACGCAATTTCAATCTTTGTTATTGATATCAATGTCATTTCAGAAAAAATTTTAATAATATAAAACAAAGAGTAGAATAGAAACAACGTATTACTTTTGGACAGTAGTATTAAATGTAAAAATTGGATTCATTTATTGAAAACTGTTTCAAATATTTTTCCAGCATCATCCTCGTCCTCAGGAAAGAAGATATGTGTAAGTTTCTCCTTCATCTTCAGAAAAATTTTAACATTTATACATCTAAATTTCAGATTTGCAACAATTGCATTCAGCTTTTAGATTTAGCATGTATAATCAAATAATTCATTGTGGAATAACATTATTGTTTTCTTTCAATGAAATTGTATGTAAAGAAATATATGTAATAGAAGAAAACCTTTTTTTTAATTTTATTTATCAAGATAAAAAGTTTTTCATCCTTCTGAATTGAAACATATATCAATAATCATCATCATATAATCATTTAAATTATTAAATCTTGATAGAAAATCAATAGTAAGAGTGAGTTTATGATACTCTTTTTTTTTTAGATGTGAATCATTCTTGTCGTTCTATTTTTTTTAGGACAATATTCAAATATACGCAAATGTAAATGTTAATGTCTCTACTTTTAATAATGCAGCAAAATATGATAATTTAAATGATTATATCCTATCATACAAAAAATTTCGAAAACATGTTGAAATACATAGAACGGAACATAAAATCTGCAAAATATATATGTGTGTCGCTTATAATTGTAGTTCCTGACTGTCAGCGCAAAATACATGTTTTTCGTCCTTTTCGCATATTAAATGTGTTGTGAAAAAAACTTGTTTGCTTGGGTAATATTGAAATTTAACGTGAATTATTTTTAGATTTGCTAATTGAAAAAATGATGAAAACTCATCTACCTTTATAATTAACGAAAACTTTTTCCTGTGGTTTATTTCTTTTTAAACATGACAACAATTTATTTGAAAACTTAGGTCTCTCTGTCTCCTACGTATTAATTCTTTCTAATAGAAAAATCATGCACCATAAATAATGAAAAAAACATATTCAAAGTATTATTTTGCTTCGATATGAGACCTTCGACGCAATTTGTACATTTGTTTTTTTATAAACAATAGACAAAAAAGAAGATAATATTCTTTCATACATCAATATTTGCTTTGCCTTAACACTCGGAAGAAATAATAAGTACCACTCGATTTCGTCATCCATCGTAAGAACAAGTGTAAGTAGAGGAAAAAAAAATGTTTATGACATTAAAAGAATGAAGTATTACGATACCATATTTATATACCTTATCGACACTCAAAAGCGTCATTCAAATTGGTATATTTCACTAACTACATATTTATTATACATTAAAAGAAAATGAAATATATTATTCAACGAAAATCTTCATTCAATAAAGGAAAATATGAAATTAATTGCGATTCAAAAGCACTTTGTACTGGTAAAGTAATACCTTCCAAAGTATACAAAGAACAATATAAGTAATTATTTTTATCTTTTTGTTTTTAATATAAACCTTTTTTGATAGTATTAAATTATCAAATCCAATCAATAAATATATTGGTGAACAATCTTGTGTCGTTGAACCAGATTCAACTCAAACACAAAGTTATTTAATTTATTTAAAAGATGATAAAACAAAAGAAAAGAATCTTGTCGCTCAATTAAATTATCAAGGTGATAATTATAATAATTTTCTTTATATGATTATTATTGGTAACAAATTATATCAAGTACGAAGTTGTGATTTAAAATATCGTCGTTTAACTATTATTGATAGAATTCAACCAAATAGTTTTTCTATAAATCATTCTCAAAATACTTTATTACAAGTTACTGATTCATTTGTAAAATCAACTAAAAAATATCATGTTACAATTAATGATAAAAAATGGCAATATGTTTATCTTGCTCTCATTATTCTACTTGATCTTCATGAATTTAAACGAAAGATTTGAGAAAATATTAGAAAAATTATAATGAATTTTTAACATTTTATATAACTTAAAGTTTTATATTACAAACAAGAAAGATATTTATATCTTTCTAATTAAGATGTATCTGAGATAATTTGATAATATTAATCTTTCTTGTCTGTTAGCATAAGTCTAACACTGCAATTTTCCTAATAAATTTATCTTCATATATTTGAACGAGCACAGATTATTCCTAGATGGAGAAAAAAAGCAAAAGAACTCAATACATTTTCCTGTAAAAATTTACACATGGACAGATATTAAGTAAACGCGGAGGATTAAACTAGGAGAAGAATATCATATCACTAAATGGATATGTTTACAGATAACAAAACGAAAAAGTTGTATTCTGATCATCTCTTATTTTCTTCTATTTAATTTAATTATCTCAAATCAATTATCACGTTTATATAATGCTTTATTTCCATAGTTGCTATTTATCTCACAATTTATGAAAAATCATCAGATTTTTATCTTAAATATCAATTATAGAAAACAAAAACAATTGTAATAACTCAATTCATTGCATGTAATTTGATTTATTGAAGTCTTAGTGAAATATTTGATAAACATACATACAAAAAATATGACTTACTTTGGTTGAACTATGCTAGATATAGGTGAATGTCGGCTTTGTCTAGGAAATTTGAGGAAAAAGATATAAAAAAATAGGAATGGACACAAAGAATATTCTTCAGAGTACATTTGTTATACATAGAAGAGAGACGTGAAGATATGATCGAGTGAATTTTCAATCCCGTTTTATTTTAATGAACTGATAGATATTTGATTGTTCATGACAATAAGGATAAAAGAATGTAATAGTTGTATTCATGAACGGTAAAAGCATGAAATTAAGTGGACTCAGTGCACAACAAAATATTTTACAACAGACAGAATACAATGTACATTCGTCAAGTTCAACAAAACAACTAGAAAAAAGAGTCTAAGTGCAATAACATTATTTAGTACCATTTTATTTCCCAAGGGAAAATAATGTTGATCATAAATCTTGTGTTTTATTATATTTTTATTTGAATCAGTTTATTTTGCCAATCAAACGCTAATTGTACTTTTCATCTTTGAATCTATCATTGAAAAACTTTGTTTTCGACTAAAAACATTACTATCTATATTCATATAATATTTTTTGATTTAATCTCTAACTTTTAATTTATTAAAGTTATATTCGTTTTCGTTATTTTATTTTCTTTAGTTAATTTGACCTTCTCAGTTATATAAAACACGATAAAATTATTTTATGCTGGATTTATGATTTCAAAAGATGAAGAATATGGGTCTTTATAGAAGTTGTTTAACTATTTGTTGAACTAAAGTAAAAAAATATGCACATTTTGAAGGTTCAATAGAAGTAGTACAAATAACTAGTAATAATAATATCTTAACTCAATGTCTTTCATATGAAATATATCATCACATAGTTAAAGATAGGAGCCAATGTCATTATGCCATCTTATCATAATGTGAGATGATATAAAAGATACATATTCTAGTATATTTATACTTATTGTATCATCTCTCATTAGTTATCAATCTTCATACCATTTTTGGTGGTATGGACATAATTCAATTCAAATGATTAATTTAATTCCTTCGCTATCCGCAATTTATTATCAATGATCATGATGGTATAATCCACATTCAGCAGGAAAATTGTTCTTCTTATTTTTCTTTATGAAATTTGAATTGATGCATTGTGGTTATAGTTCTTTAAAATGTTTGCAAATCGACGAAAAAAGAAAAATAATACAAAAAAGCTACATCTATTGTAGTAAAGAATAGAATGTGTATTTTTACAATGGAAAGTAAACTTGAAGAACTATCATAATCATGCTTCGAGATTTATAATATTTGAAAGTAATAGAATACATACTAATTATTTTTTCATATATTTTGATTCATGTCTTTATTTTTTTTATAATTACTAAAATGAAAAAAAAGCACAGACGAATGTTTTCATAGTGGTAAAGATACGTCAAAATTATTTAGTAAAATCAAATTATACGATATGATAGTCGTGAATCGTTTGATTTGATAAGTCTTATTAAAGACGTATCATGCTTCCACAAATAAAAAAATGATAATATGTTACATTCTCAATCATATTAATAGCATCGATAAGAGAATATATAGGATTGTCTAGTTGAAATGTTTTTGTTATTCCGTTTAGTTTTTTTTTTTGTATTATTTCTAATAAAAACAAAATTGCTTATCTATATATTAGCTTGACACATTTGATAAATGAGAAACGACACCTTTACCGGTTTATCACATTCATTTTCTTATCGACAAACGGTGATAATTGAAAACAAGAATTTTCTTTATTTAATTTAATTATATCTTTAGGAAATATATAATGAATTCATGAAAAATACATCGACATCACATAAAGTTCTTTGTCATTATTGCCAAATTGATTCTATATATTCGTGGCTTTTAAAGCATCCTAATAAAAATGAACAACAATATGTCATTGATCAACGTATCGAACAGCTTATTTCAACGTGTTTATGATATATCCTCAATGTATTATTTAAATGGAATATTACATTTATTAGCTCGGCATGGATATTAGTTTAGATCATCTTCGTTTTGCTGGTGAGAATTTTCAAATGAAAATTTTATCAAATGAACAAGGTTGGTTGTCTGCTATCCGACGAGAATATATTGTTCATTTAGCTTGTAATGGAAAGTATGGTATGATATATCTTCTTGTGTTTCTCATGAATAGAAAATAATAATTTATTTTTTTCTTTAGTGAAAAACATTTTATTATTATCATCAAAAAAAGTGTGCATATTCAATTTATAATGTTTGTCTTACAGATGGAGAAGAAACTCAATATGAAAATAGTAATTATCTAGTAGTGCATGATATTAATTCCATCTGAAAAGAGTGTTTTGGAAGCATAGATAAAAAAGACTTCTGATCATAAATGTTAAGTTTCGGAAAAGATTGTTTTCAAACTACTGTTTTAGTTGTTAGGATATTGCATCACTCACTGATTATATACGGAAAAGAGTGAATACACTAATGCATGACTAATAAAAAGCTTTATCAATTGAGCAAATACTTTGTTTCATATTAACGAAATTTATTCATATAAAACTTTGTGTTCATCCTCTCTCATTCTTGTTTGAAGGACTTCCCATAGAAATTTTTAAAAACTTTGATTAGTTTAGTGAATTGCGACAAAAGCTCTTATCTGTAATCAGTGTCATGATTAAGAAGATTCGTCATTAAATTCTCATATGCTTATCTGAAGGATTTTTTTGAACTTTCGACGACCTCAAAAGTTCCCTTGTTTTCATTAATTTTTTTTAGAGAATTACATTAGCAAACTTTTAAAAAGGTTTAAGCAAAAGCATCAAGAACTAAGAGAGCCATTTCTTATGCGCCATCCAATATATTTAATAGTATTACTACTCATTGATTTTTTTAAACATTTTTCAATGAACCTCATTGTTAATTTGATAGTTTTTTCGATGAGTTTCTAATGATCGAGAGATTTTCTTTTAGGAAGTTAGAAATTCTCACCATAATTATCCTAAAACTATACACAAATAGTTAGTTCTCTTAATGAAATTACTAAGTAAGAATATAAAACTTTGAAAACAGTTAAACAGAAAGCTAATTGCACTTGATAATTTCGAATAATAAAAGTGAATTAGATATAGTTTCAAAAAGCTATTGGAGTTGCACGAAAAATCAAATTTACTTTATAATCGAATAATTGTAAGCTTGATTAATTAGGCAATAATAATTTAAGTTGTGTGTGAAATCGTAAAACATACTATTCATTCAGAAGCAAATTCAGTGGTTTGTCAGAGGAATGCTTTTTTATTTCTGAACATTGCGTTGAATTAAATAAATTTTATAAAAAATAAATGTCTCAGATGGTAATTCATCTCAAGATAAGGTCATTGCATTGATTGTTAAACACATTTTACTTTTTATTCACATTGTAAGATGGTTTCAGCTTATACAAGATAAAAAAAAGAGACATTTCAATGCCTTCTCTTGCAATTAATAGAAATTACAGATCGTTTGAAATGTAAAATTGATCGTTTAAACAAAACACATTGTGCTATTTTATATTTAAAGGTTACGAATAACATACAGTCACTTTCAGACATTTTTGTTCAAACATTAATTGTGACAAATCATCTTTATGAATATGTAATATTTGAAAGTAATCTGTTTTATTTTCAAAGTTAAAAAAACAATAAGACAAAAAAAAATAATTTTACAAAAAAAGAGCTGGACTTAGAATAATTGTTCGTTTTATTTTATTTGTTACGTACGAGAGAGATATTATCTTTATTAAATATATTTTTTAAACTTCACCTTCTTGTTGAAATGTTGTTGTACCTAATGCTTTAAGTGGCATTTTTCGATTACCAATAGGTGGTAGGATAGGTGTTAGTTTTATTGGTGTTCGAGATGATATTATTTTATTTGAATCAACATTTTCTACATGACTATTAAGTAATTGACGTTGTCTTTTGGTATATGATTGATCATCATTTGATTCAATACTTTTCGATGAAAGTGGCCGTAATTGTTGTGGTGGTGTAGGCGGTCGTCGCTTTATAAATAAAGCTTTTGTTAAATCTTGATCAGGACTAGCTCGATTACTGAGTGACGATGAACGGTTTGATATATGTTTAGCCGATGCTGGATGTTGTTCTTGTTGTTTTAACTCATTAGAATTTTGTAATTTTACTGGTTTATCAGGTAAAATAATTTGTCCAAGTCGAGTTCGATTTTGTAATTTTTGTTGAAGTTGTTTTTCACGATGTAATTGACTTGTAAGTTGTGCAATTAATGTTGCACGTTGTTCAAGTTCAATTTTTAATTGTCGATGTTTTTCATTTTCTAAACGTAATTCTACTGCATGTTTTCTTTCATTTACAATAAGACGATTTTCATAATCATGAATAGATTTTTCTTTATCTTCTAAAATTTTATTTAAATTTTTTATTGTTTCTTTACATTGATGAATTTCATTTTCAAGTTGTTCAATTTTTGATCGAAGTTTATCTTTAATAATTTTTAATAATAAAAAAAAAGGAAATTATATGAATATATAATTAACACTTACTATCATCAGAAGAATTAATAACAGTACCACCACCAATTGCTAATTGAAAAGTAAGATCTAAATATGAATTTAATAAGATTACAGAATAAATTCTTTAATTTTATACTAACCACTACATTTTTGTTGCCATTTAGTAATTTCCTCATGAAGATTAGCTAATGTTGATGCATGTTCACGCTGAATAAATGCAATAGATTTTTCAGCACTTTGAAGTCGTTGTGCTAAAGTATTAGTATCAGTTGAAAGATATGAAATATCTGTCATTATTCAAATCTAAAATATATGAACAGAACTTAGAATAGAGTTCATACGAAACAATAAACTGAACAACAGATGTTATTATTTATCTCAATTTCTTCTTACATAAATACCTAAAAAAACAAATCGATTAATTTCTTTTTTTTTCGTACTGTGTTCAACACTAATCATTAATACTTTAAAAATTCAACACTATAAAACATATAACATACAAAAAAAAAGAATTATAAAAAGTTCAAATATAGAAAAAAAATGCGCAATGCATACAGAACATTTTGATGCTTAATGATACGTTTAGAAAGAAAAAAAAAGAATGTGCATCGACAAATTTAACATAATAAAGAAAGCAACAGATTGCATTGCCATTCATCCAACATATTACAAGAGAAAATGATCTTTCCTTTTCTATAGAAAAGATAAAAAAAAAACGAATAATATGACCTAATATCTGACAATAATTAAATTTATGGTCGAATAAGTAGAATTGAGATTCTATTTAATCATCACGAGTATTCCAATTACGAACTTTCGAACGAGTACTTCCTACTCTTCCACCACCTCGAGTTGCTGTTACTGATTGTTGTTGATTGAAAGGTCGTGTTGTACGAGCTGTAAGCGCTTTGCGTTGAGCATTTACATTAATTGTTGATGATTCTATAAATTTGATAATATTAAAAATAGTGATTAAATAAAGAGTAATCTATTACTTGCTATTGATGGTCCTTTCCCAGGTGTATTATCAAGTACTTTCCATAAATCACGAATATTTTCAGAAGCTATTGTTGTTATTGTATTACCACTGTTCATTAATGGATCTAAAGATATTGATTAATAAAAATAAAAGTCATTTCTATAAATTTACTTTCAGTTTTTTCAGGTGCACTTGTTGGTCTCTGTTGTTGTTGTTGTTGTAAATCATTGACTACTTGATGTGCTCGTTTTCGATTTTCTAATTCCTAAAAATGAAAAGAAAATTTATTAAAATATGAAAATAAAATCAATTACTTGTTTTGTTAAAGCATATTGAAGTTGCTCAAGTCGTTGAAGTTTACTTTCAAGATTTACAAAATCTTTTTTTGGTGAAGTTGAAATATTTGAACGAATATTTGTTGGTATTATATCAACAATTGGTGGACGTTTTATCATTACTGGTTCATCTATTTATTAATTTTGATAAACAAAAATTTATTTTTGTACAAAAATAAATTTATTACCTTCATGTCGATTTAATTGTGATCGTAAATGATTACTTATTTCTAATAAACGTTCTTTATCACGAATTAAAATTTGAATACGAACATCTTTTTGCTCTAATCGTCGTTTTAATTGTTCATTTTCTTGTTGTAGAAGAACTTGTGTTACATTAATACCATCATCATTTGAATTACTATCACGATCATTTAATTTAGGTCGTACTTCTATTAGAATAAGAAAAAAAAAAAGATGAATTATTTATGCAAGAAAAATTCAATATTAACTAACCAGAGAATTTTTTTGTTAATCGTTCAATTTCATCTTGAAGTTGTTGAATAAGAATTTCTTGACCACCATAATTAAAAAGTGGAGTACGACCAGCCAATTCTAATTTTGCTTCACTTAACTAAATTTTGTTAAGAAATATAAACTATGAAATGAAACAGTAGATACATTAAAATATTAAAAATTTCAGAAGATATTTTACTGAACGGTGTTAATTGACACAGAATATTATTCCAATAGAAGCTATTTTGAGAATAACTGCCAGCTATAACTTAATTCTTATAAGATTACTGACAAAATTGTTTGAGAAATGTGTAATCAATTGATAAAGTTTAATCATCTCGATCCGAAATGAACAGTTTTAGATTCAACGAACTTTACCTTCTATGATGTTATGTATACTTTATAAACATTTTCATACGTTAATCTTCTAATACAATCATTAATTCGATATTATTTTTCGCAAAAAAAATATACGTTTAATATACCTTTCGTTCAAGTTCAGCTACATCAGCATTTCGTTCAATACTTGATTTTTGATATTCATCTGCTTCACGTCTTGTTTCTAATAAATGTACTTCCATATCACTTAATTTTTGTTTCATACTAGTCAATTCAGTTTGATGACGACGTTCATCAGCATTTATTTGATATGTTAATTGATCAATACGTGATTGTCTTTGTCGAAGCTTAATAAAACAAAATTATATTTTTAAAAGAAAAAAATAAAATTACTTCTCGTTGAAAATTATCATGATTTTTTTCTATTTGAATTAAACGACCTTCTAATTTTCGTACTTGTGATACAAGTTGCATTTTTTCTGTACGTAAAGTTGCTTTAAACAAAAAAAAAGAGATTTTCAGTGTTTTTATATTAATAAAAATATAAAATTTCTTTTTACCAATAGTATTATTTAATGATTGTACATAACTATTTAATTGTGGATTTTTTTTAAGTTCATTATTAACAGCTGTATGATCAACATCAACATTTGAATGTCGTGATATTAAATCTCGATTTTGTTGACGTAATAATTGATTTTCATTTTTTAATTCATTAATTAAACTTGATTGTCCTGATGTTGTTTGACCAGGTAAATCACTTACTAATGCTTCCATTTGTTGTCGCATTTGTGAAATAACTGAACGAAGATTTTCATTTTCACGTTGTAAAACAACTAAAACATCACCATCACCACCATTCTATTTCAAAAGATAAAAAACAAAAAAAAAAGAATTATATTATATAAAATATAAAATTAATTTTACTGATTTATATTGATTTGTATAAGCTTTGAGTAAATCATCTTTAAAACGAATATCATTTTCTAATTTTTTAACATGTGCAATAGACTATTGAAGAGAATGAAATAAAAAATACTTTTTAAATTTTGAAAAAAAGAAAAAGAAAACAAACTTGTTCATGTGCATTGGATAATTTTTCAATAAGATCTTCTGATTTATGATATTCTTGTCTTTGATTTTGATCAAATTTTTTTTGCCAATCAATATCTAATTGTGCTTTTGCTTCTTCTAATGCACGTTCACGATCTAAAGCATCTTCTAATTCTTTTTTATATCTATTATAATAGAAAAAAAGGTATTTTATAAAAAAAAAAAGCAATCTTTTTTTTATACCGATTAATATGATTATCTTTTACTTTAAGTTCGCCTTTTAATGTATCACATTCATCTTGTAAAGCATGATGTTCAATATTTTCATTAGCATGTTCTTTACTTATTTGTGTTATTTGATAATTCCATTCTTTTTTTATTCGATTTATTTCATCTTGTAAACTATTAAAGAAAAAAAAACAGAACAAAATAAAATCAATTAAATATATAATTTAGTTACTTTGATTGAATAGCATCTTTTTCTCGAATTATATGTTCATATTCACGTTGTTTTTCATTTTGTTGTTGTCGTAATTGAAAACATTGATCATTTAAATTTTGCCATTTGTCTTCAAGCTCTTCATAACTTTCTTTTAATTGTTCTATTTTAACATCTTTTTCACGTAATAATCGATCAAGTTCACTATGTCTAAAGAATACAGAATAGAATTGAAAAATGTATTTAACAACGTCACAAACGTTTGATAAATCTTAATTTATGTAAAGCTTATAGATTGTTGATAGACAAAATTATTCGTTTACCAACTGATAAACTATCGCGAGTGGTAGAAACGAACAAAAAAAAAAGATTAAAATGCTTTATTTTATTGATATCTTCACTGTAGAAATAAACAAGTTTACTAGGAAAGATATAAAAATTTTCCTTTTAGATAACATAAAATGAATGAAAATAACACAATTTTATTGATAAATACCATGGTGACATCTATCTACGAAACTGTCAGGTATTTCGTCGTACTTCCTTATTACGTTCTTTTTTTCAAAAATATCTTAAGAAGAATCTGAATCATTCTAATGTTTCTTGTAACCTTCCCAATGGTTTCGCAGAAGACTCTGTTATTTTTTCCTTTACTGGAAAACTTTCGTTCATTTCAGCTTATGCTCGATATAAAACTTCTATATATAAAATAATTTCTCCTATTTCCCTTTGTTCAATAATGTAATGTTAGATTTCTATCAAATTTTTCTCAATTCTAAATAAGAATGAAAGTTCTTACTGCCAAAAAAACAAGATTAAAATATGAACGGTTGTTGGCGAGGCTAGAGAGAGATGTTTAAATTTAAAAATATGTGAAATTTAGTTATAAAAATGAAGCAGATAATTTTTTCTTCATTATTATAAGGACAAAACAAGATGTTATTCGAGCCATTAAAAAGAGACACTCTATGAACCCTACAATCAATCTCAACAATCCGGTGTTTTGTCCTTATAATAATGAAGAAAACTTAACTGCTTCATTTTTATACCTAAAATTCACATCTCTCTCTCTCTCTCTCTAGGCTCATCAAAAATTACTAATGTCTTAACCTTGTTTGTTTGACAGTAAGACCTTTCATTTGATCTGAATAGATTTTATTTTTCTACTTATCAACACAAACATCTTCATTGTCAGTGAACAATTTATCTTTTTTTATTCATTTCACTTACTTTCGACTATAATCATCTTCTCGTTCTTGCAATCTTCCATCAACATTACTACATTTCAATTCGAGTTCTTTGATTCTAAAAAAAGAAGAAAACTTGTTTGTTTCGAAATATAAAATAATTGAAAATATACCTTGCATTTTTCACAGCTTCTTGTTCATGTAATTGCCATTCAAGTTCTTTTACTAGTTTTTCAAGTGTTTTATTCCGTTCTGTTAATTCTGTTTTATTCAATTCTATATTACGAATTGTTTGTGTATGTTGTTCTATCTCTTCAGTTAATAGTTTACTCTAAAATAATTATGAATTTGAATAGAAAACAAGACAACAACTCAAAAAAAAAAGAATTTGTTGTTTTGTTTATACTTTAAGTTCACTTGCAAGTTGTAAATTAATAATATCATCATGTCGACGTTTCCAATCATATTCAAGTTTTTTTGTTTGTGTTTCAAATTCATTTGTTAATTCTCGTCTTTGTCTTTCTAATTCATTTTCAAGTTCAGTAAGACGACGATTAATAGCACGACGTTCTTGTTCTAATTGTTCACGTTCAATTTGTAATATTTGATCACATTGTTGTTTATAATTTGATAAATCTTTTTCTTTAATTGATAAACGATGTAAAAAATGTTTTTTTTCTTCATCAATTTGTAATTCAATCTGTTTTTTTAATGTATATAATTGATCATTAACTATTTTTAATTCTGATATTTCACTATTTTTTTCATTTAAAACTTTTTTCATTTCTATTTTAAATATGAAAATAAATAAGTAAAAGAAAAAAAAACTAAATGGAAAATAAAACCTTTAAAACGATTATCAAATGTTGCAAGTTCTTTATCTCGATCATCAATTAATTTTAAATTATATTTAAAATCTTCTGATAAACGATTATATTTTAGATTTAATTCAGCTAATTGTTGATCTTTATTTTCAACAGTTGTTTCTAATGTACCAAGTCTAAAAATAGAAAATTCAAAGTTTAGTTTAATAAGATAACAAAAAAAAGCACGAATACCGCTCTTGCATTACAGCTAACCATTCTTTTTCTTTTTGTATTGCAAGTTGTTTTAATGTTTGATCATCCATATTATTAATCTATAATAAAAATTTTCTCGATTATCTTTAATCATGAATTATATTTATCTAGCTCTTTCTTTCCATTTTATTATTTTAAATTATTGTTGCTAAGCAACTATAAAGGTAAAACAAAGTGCATTACTGTTAAAGAATATTTTTATTATAATTAAATATATTGTTAAATATATTTTGATTTTAAGAATAAAATTAATTTTTTTTCTTATTAATTTTTACGAGATAACCTTTGGTTGCTTAGTTACGCAAGATGCAATAATGATATGATGGTATCTCTTGACTTTTGTTTCCAAAAAGAAAAGTAGTATACAAATTAAATAAAAAAAAAACAAACGAAACAATGTCATCAACAGCTGGAGGTAATAATTAATTAATATTGATTTTTCAATTATATCTCTATTATATAGATTATGCATCAACTGATAAAAATCGTCAAAAATTATTATTATCATCTCGTGATTGGGAAACATTAGCTACTGAGTATAATTATTGAAAATTATCTTATGTTCATATATATTTCGTATGATGGTATTTTTTTCTAGTCGTAGTGGTTTACGTAAAGAAAATACGACATTATCAAAAGTTAGTGGTTCAGAAAGAGGAATTCATACACGTGCAGGTGGACATACAGATCGGAGTCGACGAACAGGACGAGGAAACTATGAATCTGATGTATCAAGTGAAGATGATGATGAAGAAGAAGATCAATTATTAGAACGAACACGACAAGATCAAACTGATTTACCAACAGAATATTGGCAAATTCAACGTTTAGTTAAATATCTTAAAGGTGGAAATCCAACAGCAACTGTTATTGCTCTATCATCAATACGTGATTTTAATTTATCAATTGAAACATGTCAATTAGCTATTCGAGATGTTGGTGGTCTTGAAGTACTTGTTAATCTACTTGAAACAGATGATATTGATTGCAAAGTATATATATAGAAAATCTTTTTTGTTTTGTAAATTTCAATAAATTATTATTTAGATTGGTTCATTACATATATTGAAAGAAGTTTCAAATAATCCAAATATACGTCGAAATATAGCTGATCTTGGTGGATTACAAACAATGGTTAAATTACTTGATGAACCTGATAAAGATTTAAAATGTCTTGCTGCAGAAACTATTGGTAAAAGATTTTTTTATTCTTCTTTTTCATAAAATATTCGATTAATTTTTTGATTTTTTTAGCTCATGTTGCAAAATTTAAACGAGCACGAAAAGTTGTTCGACAAAATGGTGGTATTAAACGATTAGTATGTATTATACAAAATTCGAATAAAATCTAAATAAATAAATAAATCTAAATTTTAGGTTGCACTTTTGGAAAATGCTTCTATTAGTGGTCATGGACCAACTAGTCATATATCTCATAGTGATAATGCTAAAAATATTGAAGTTGCACGTGCAGGTGCATTAGCACTTTGGAGTTTGAGTCGATCGAATCGTAATAAACATGCTATGCAACGTGCTGGTGTTATACCACTTTTAGCTAAATTACTTAAAAGTTCAAATGAAAGTATGCTTATTCCTGTTGGTGGTATTATAGAAGAATGTGCAACAGATGTAGGATTTTAATTATATTATTTATTATTAAGGTATAAAAACAAATAAATGAAATATTAATTTTAGCCTGTTTATCGAACAGCTATTCGAGGTATGATTCCTGATCTTGTGAAAAATTTATTAAGTGCTAATGATGATTTAAAGAAACATTGTGCTAGTGCGATTTTTAAGGTTAGATTTTTTTGTTTGAATAAAAAATAATATTATAAAAGATTTATCTTTATTTAGTGTGCAGAAGATAAAGAAATTCGTGATCTTGTACGAAAAAATATGGGTCTTCGTCCTTTACATGATCTTTTACAAAAATCGGATAATAAAGCTTTATTAGCTGCAGCAACAGGTGCGATATGGAAATGTTCAATATCTCGTGAAGTAATTTCTTTTGTAGTTGTTTTTTTCTTCGTTCTTTTTTAAATCATATTTTATATTAGAATATTACACAATTTCAAGAATTTCGAACAATTGAAGCACTTGTTCAATTACTTAATAATCAACCAGAAGAAGTATTAGTAAATGTTGTTGGTGCATTAGCTGAATGTGCTAAAGAACCAGAAAATCGAACAACAATTCGTAAATCTGGTGGTATATCACCATTAGTTAATTTACTTACAGGAACAAATCAAGCCTTATTAGTTAATACTTGTCATGCCTTACGTCAATGTGCTGAAGAACTTGATAGCATACAGTAATTTATTTTGGTTATTTTCGATGTTATTAATAAAATATTTATATATTTTAGAATGATTGATCGATTGGATGGTGTTCGATTATTATGGTCACTTTTAAAAAATCAAAATCCACATGTCCAAGCTGCAGCTGCTTGGGCTATATCACCATGTGTGAAAAATATCAAAGTTTGTTGAAAAAAAAACTGGAATTCGTAAAGTTATTTTCTATAAATATATATATATATATTTATAGGATTCAGGTGAAATGGTACGAAGTTTTGTTGGTGGTCTTGAATTAATTGTATCATTATTAAAATCAAATGATGTTGAAGTATTAGCAAGTATTTGTGCTGCTATTGCTGAAATAGCAAAAGATGAAGAAAATTTAGCTGTTATAACAGATCATGGTGTTGTTAAACTTCTTTCAAATTTAGTAACACGAGTAAATATTTAAATTTATTTCTTTTTTTTCAAGTTAAATTTTTTCTTTTTGTATTTTTTTTTAAAAGAATGAAGATATACTTCGTCGTTATTTAGCTGAAGCAATAGCTGAATGTTGTAAATGGGGAAATAATCGACAAGCATTTGGTGATAATCAAGCTGTTGCTCCACTTGTTAAATATCTTAAATCATCTGATCCAAATGTACATCGATCAACAGCTAAAGCATTACATCAATTATCAAAAAATCCAATGAATTGTGTTACAATGCATGAAGTTGGTGTTGTTCGAGTATGTCTTCATTTTTTTTTGTTTAAAAATTTCATTTTCTTTTTAATATTTAGCGATTAATGGAAATGGTTGGATCGAAAGATGATGTACTTCAAGAGAATGCTGCGATTTGTATTTCATATATTCGTCGATTAGCCTTAGCAAATGAAAAATCAAGAAATGGTTAAA
>JAJEKB010020870.1:912126-934998 GCA_022393335.1 Macrotrachela quadricornifera | reverse complement strand
AAATTAAAAGAAAAAAAGGTGAAGAGTAAATTAATAAATAAGATTTTGAGAAAAAAAGATACCTTATGATAGTGAATAAAACCATCTCTGATTCATTTGTATACCTAAATTTCATATATTTTAAAATTATAATATCTACTTTTAGGCAAGCTAACAGTCGCTAATATTTTAAATTTGTTAATTTGTTAGTGAGAGCTTTGATTTGACGTCAAAATATCGACTCTAGCTCGGTTACAATACAAGTATCTCCATTGTGAGAATTATAGAAACATGAATAGCGCATCGTAAATGTCTCAAACATCAAATTATTAAGGAACATTCCGTAGTCATGCTCACGCTCATATTTAGAACTAGTCAGATTTCATTTGGATCGACTAGTAGTCAGCCAATCATACTTATTGACTTTATCGGCGAAAAACAGGTGCATTTTAAGCATCAATTAATCAATCAGAAATTTTGAGTAAGTCTATTACTTCAGTTTGAGGGAGATGTATGATGTTAACTCATATTTTTTTTGAAAGTTTCAAATAGTTACAGCCCCTAGTTTAATTTGTCATGTTTAATATGCTAATATTAAGAATGAACGAAGATTTTGTTTGAAAATTGCTGACTAACAACTCAGAACAACAAATATTAAACAATATATAACTATTTCTTGGTTGTCTTTTTTTTGAATAACGATATGATTTCTTTACAATTAATAACTTTCATCCACTTTTATTATTTGCAATAATTTTTTCAAGTAGTTGAAAGTAAAATCTATCAACAAAAAGAATGCTACTGTAAAGAGAAAGATAAGATGAGCAAATTTCTATTGTGAGATTTCCTATTTAATGTTTCTTAATATTTGAGTATTTTCAAGGTTGCATGATGGCAGTTGTCGACTAGTTGTTTACAACAGAACTTAATTTTTTCATATATTTTGTTATAAAACCATGGATAGAAAACTTCTAATTTTTGGGATTCTATGAGAATTGGACAAAACTGATCCAGAAAAATGAGTTCTAAATTTCTAGATGAAAAACCCATAGTTTAGATCGATATCATCTTCCATGCCTTAAAATGAGTCGCTCAATCCGTAATTTTCATACTTTTTTTTCTGTTTTTTATCAAACTTTGTACCTGTTACGATTGATAAAAATTATTACAAGTTTTTATAGTAGAAAAATTATTTAGATTTCAATCTGAGTAATATCATAGACCACAGTAACTGCTTGAACTGATCGTATCACTCATCCACATTTAGTATTCTGTAGTGTGTGCACCACTTTAATTACTATGAAAGATCTGATTGACCGATGAAATATATCGAAAACACACCTTTGTTGAGAGTAAGAGTCGCAAATAACTTTTAATGTAACTGTTTAACTTCCTAGGTCAAATGATACGGGGCTGTATACTGTGAAAATGCGACCGTTACGGCCCTGTTTGAACCATGTTGCGATCTGTATTACTGGAACCAGTAAACGGTTGGCAATGGATATCCATTTTGACCGATTTAAATTTGATTAGCGAGTGAATTCAAAGAAAATACATCATTAGCAATGCTTGTCTTTAGGACTTGCTTGAGTCTCGCTGAATATGATTTAATCATATTCTATTATTGCTTGCTGAATTCTATTTTTACAACTTTCGATGAATACATATATACGTATAAAAAACTGTATACTGTTGTAGGTGACAGTCAGTGTATTCAAAATCGAAACCAATTTCGGTTTTGTTAATGTGTATCTTAGTTTTACAAAAATATCATTATTTCGAATGAAAAAGAATTCAAGCTTAGGATATCTTGTGAAAAATCGTGGAGTATGGTGTAAGTAAGTTTTCAACACGCCTTCTCTTTTCCATCAGCTTTCATCTGAGACTGTGTGCACTAAGTGTAGAAATAAAGTACACGTTATCTTATCAATTTTTGAACAACGATCACTATTGAAAGTTTTATGCAGTAGATAAATGAATCGTACTCATCTTACATATGTTAATTTTTCTTTTTGCTTTTCGTACACAAAAAAAGAAGTCGAGATAATCTTTGAATTTTTACTAACAAACAACGTGTAAATGAAAAATAGTGCATAGATATGCGTTTTTTGATAGTTTTGACAATGTCATTGAAACAAGTCATCTTCGTCTACTGAATAAATACGTTTGAGCTGATAGAATAGTTGTAGATTACTCTTCTTTCATCATATTCTAACGGTAAAAAGACAATGTAACATGATACGATTATGGGCATATATACAAAACGTGTAAGGTGCACCAAACAACATGTTTTTGAAAGTGTAACACTCCCCCTCTTTATGAAACGACTACTGTTAATTTTGTGTATGATGTAAGTTGTATAGAATGACGTTCAATGCAAGCTATCTGTATAAATGTATGTAATCACACAATAGAATTAATATATGTTCGAGAAAAGTCTCAAAATCGATTTGTCTTGATGTATTTAAGTTTACATAAACTAATAAGATTGAACTACATGTAAATCAAAAATGCACTGCACATTTATTTTAATACTTAATTTAGCTTAAAATGCATAGAAAGTATTGATGGTGCTTTTTTGTCTTTTTATCGAAAGAAATAAATGGTCAGCTGTTCAATGAGGTTTGATGCATAAAATGGGTAGTCGTGTGTCTCTGATTACTTGTATAAGCTGTGTCTTAGACGCTATCCGAAGAAATAATTGATAAAATGATTTGTAGGAAACTACATAAAAGTCGTGACTACTCTATCTCTCTAAAAAGGGTGCGATATAGAACCTTTTCTCGGTACAATTTCAGAACCATTTTTAAGTTCAAGTCAAAAAGTCTAGAACTCAAAATGGTTTTAGTGACAAATATGAAACTGTAAAAGGTTCTGAAAGCGGTACTCGAAATTTGAATCCACTACTAGAGAGTAAGTAAGTTCCAATATGTCGAGGATATTACATATTGGTAACCTCACTAATAATTTACATGTATATCGGATATAACGGATGCGACAGAAATAAGCACCCGTTTTTGATAGACGGTTTTCTCAAGTCAGGCTCAATCCTAAAGTTTGGCCCTGATACAGGAAGATGGAGAATTTTGTGCAGAGTTTATTAATATATTTTTTATTAAATGAACATTTATCGTTGCTTTATAGTATCAAAATTACTAACGAAGGAATATATTTAGGTGTTCAAGCCCTTTCGACTCCATGTTTTCGCAATACATATATCTTTTTGGGACATTTCATATCTCATCGAGATCCACTTATGGGGAAAGGATGAAGTCTAAACGGCTTAAACACCTAAATATGTTCCCTCTTCGGTATGTCCATATATACAGATGACGTGAACCCACTTTGTCTAAACAACAATTAATTACATTTAATTTTATATAGGTGATTGACGAATCATTCAGCAAATTATGGATGATCAAAAATTAACAGAACATACTATTGCAACATCAAAAACTTCTGGTTTAAATGGAACCACAGCAGGACATACTATCAATCCTTGTAAGCAAATTTCTGAAAATTATTTATTGATTTGGGCCGATGTTGGTATTGATCAAACAAAAAAAGATTGTCAAGATGCATTAGTGCAATTGAAAAGCATCGTGAACGACATCAATATCTTTGCCGACTCAGACCAATGTATTCAATGTCTCAAAAATCTTGATGAAGAGAAAGCATTCGTCATTACATCAGAATCTTTGGGTCAAATTTTAGTTCCCGATATTCATGGCATCTCACAATTAGATTCCATTTACATCTTCTGTGATGACACATCTCATCATAAAGAATGGATGAAACAATGGAAGAAAATCAAGGGTGTACATACGTCTATTGCACTTATTTGCAAAGCATTGAAAATGGCTGTTAAACAATGCGAAGAAGATTCCATTCCTGTAAGTTTTGTTACAGTGAATGATGAAGCTTTCAGCCAAGATTTAAATCAACTGGAGCCCACCTTTATTTACACACAAATATTCAAGGATATTCTTCTTGAAATAGAATATGGTCAACAATCCATCAAGGATTTAGTAAATTATTGTTGTAAACTTTACGATGGTAATATAGCTGAATTAGAAATTGTTAATGAATTCGAACATAACTACAGTCCAAAATTGGCAATATGGTGGTATACACGTGAATGTTTCACGTATCAATTGCTTAATCGGGCAGTTCGAACATTAGAAGCTGACACTATCATTAGTATGGGCTTCTTTATACGTGATCTTCATCGACAAATCGAACATTTACATCAACAACAGGTTAGCGATTATAAAGGAAAGACTATTACAGTGTATCGTGGACAAGGTCTATCAACCAAAGATTTTGAGAAACTCTTTAGAACAAAAGGTGGACTGATGTCTTTTAACAACTTTCTTTCAACCAATACAAAGCGAGAAGTTTCTCTGGAATTCACCGAACGTGCCTTAACAAAAAGTGATACAGTTGGTATTCTTTTTAGAATGTCCATTGATCCTTCTGTATCATCCACTTCTTTTGCCGCCATCGAAGAATTTAGCTACTACAAGACGGAAAAAGAAATCCTTTTCTCTATGCATACCGTCTTTCGAATTGTTGAAATCACACACACTCACAAAAACCTGCCACTTTATCAGGTGGAACTTACATTAATATCAGATAATGATCAACAACTTCGAATACTCACGAAAAATATACAAGAACATGCAACCGGCACAGGATGGGAACGAATAGGTAATTTGTTGCTTCATTTAGCGAAGTTGGATAAAGCTGAAGAACTTTACAGATCATTACTCGCACACACATCCGATCGGAGTAAGGAAGCACTTTATCATTATAATCTTGGATACATTAATGATAAACTAGGTGATTATGACAAGGCCATTTGGTACTATGAAAGAGCTCTTGAAATTTATCAAGAAATTCTTCCTCCAAATCATCCTTCATTTGCTACTTCCTACAACAACATTGGTCTCGTGTATAACAACATGGGAAAGCATTCGAAAGCACTTTCATTTTACGAAAAAGCACTTGCAATTAAACAAAAAGCTCTTCCTGCAAATCATCCTTTACTGGCTACTTCCTACAACAATATCGGTGAGATGTATCATAATACGGGAGAGTATTCAAAAGCACTTTCGTTTTACGAAAAAACACTTCAAATCGATCAAACAACACTTCCTGAAAATCATCCCTTATTGGCTACTTCCTACAACAACATCGGTGAGGTGTATCGTAAGATGGAAGAGTATTCTAAAGCACTTTCGTCTCACGAAAAAGCACTTGAAATTCGTCAAAAAAGTCTCCCTACAAATCATTCTGATTTGGCGACTTCCTATAACAACGTCGGTTGTGTGTATTATAACATGGGAGAGTATCCGAAAGCACTGTTGTTTTACGAAAGAGCACTTGAAATTCGACAAAAAACTCTCCCTCCAAATCATCCTAAATTGGCGGCTTCCTACAACAATATAGGTGTAGTGTATGATAAAATGGGAGAGTATTCGAAAGCAATTTCGTTTCAAGAAAAAGCACTTAAAATCTATGAAAAAAATCTTCCTGAAAATCATCCTTCATTGGCGACTTCTTACAACAACATCGGTTTGGCGTATTCCAACATGGGAGAGTATTCAAAAGCACTTTCGTTTCACGAAAAAGCACTTGAAATTCGTCAAAAATCTCTTCCTGCAAATCATTCTGATTTGGCAACTTCCTACAACAACATCGGTTTGATGTATAAGAACATAGGAGAGTATTCGAAAGCACTATCGTTTTACGAAAAAGCACTTGAAATTCGACAACAAACTCTTCATGAAAATCATTCTGATTTGGCGAGTTCCTACATCAATATAGGTTTGGTGTATGATAAAATGGGAGAGTATTCAAAAGCACTTTTGCTTCAAGAAAAAGCACTTGAAATCTATGAAAAAAATCTACCTGCAAATCATCCTTTGTTGGCTACTTCCTACAACAACGCCGGTTGTGCGTATGACGAAATGGGAGAGTATTCAAAAGCACTTGTATTTCACGAGAAAGCACTTGAAATCTTGCAAAAAACTCCTTTTGCAAATCATCCTTTATTGGCAACTTCCTACAACAACATCGGTCGTCTGTATGACAAAATGGGAGAGTTTTCGAAAGCACTTTCATATCATGAAAAAGCACTTGAAATTCGTCAAAAAATTCTTCCTGCAAATCATCCTTCATTTGCTCTTTCCTATACCACCATCGGTTTGGTATATGGCAGTATGGGAGAATATGCAAAAGCACTTTCATTTCATGAAAAAGCACTTGAAATCTATGAAAAAACTCTTCCTGAAAATCATCCTGATTTGAGTATTTCTTACAACAATATTGGTTTGGTGTATTCCGACATGAGAGAGTATTCGAAATCACTTTCATTTCACGAAAAAGCACTTGAAATCAAACAAAAAACTCTTCCAGAAAATCATCCTGATTTGGCGACTTCCTACAACAACATCGGTTTTGTGTATTCCAACATGAGAGAGTATTCGAAAGCACTTTCATTTTACGAAAAAGCACTTGAAATCAAACAAAAAACTCTTCCTGGAAATCATCCTTCATTGGCTACTTCTTACAGCAACATTGCTTGTATATATAGAAATATGGGCAACTACTTGGCTGCACTCTCGTTGTCTGAGCGTGCTCTTAACATTAAGGAACATTTATTACCTTCTGATCACCCTAGTATTAAAAATTTGCGAGAGAGTATAGAATTTTTGAAAAAGAAATTATGAAATATTATTTAATAAATAAAACTGAAACACAATGGACGCAGCTGACCAGTAAGGTATTACATGTACATACATACATGTATAACAGATTTTCACGGATATGTTTGCATTTCGCTTATTATGAGAATTTCTCTGCAGTATTAAAGTAAGAATCATCTTAGCGCATAAATTTAACATAGATCATCGTTGAGCACATATTTCGGAAATTAATTTAAAAAGAAAAAAATCAGAGAAAACAAAGTAAACGAACTTATCTTGAGTTGTATTGAAAAAAAAAGAAAAAAAGTATGTAATAGTAAATCACACTATAACACAAGGCTCCAGAATACTATGAAAAGAACACTTTCTTATTTGACAAGTACGAATGAAAGTTGGTAAAGCTCCACAAGTAGAAATGATACACGTCAAGTTTCTCACGTCTATGACAAGAAATAAGGAAGGATAAAGAGAATATTAATGAAAGTACGAAATATTTAATATATAATTCTGTGTATATGTAAGTCTCTCGCAATCATTCTCATGGTTTCAATGAAGTTGTGCAAAAAATACAAATCCTAGGTCTCATTTCTGTTCATTCCTTGGAAAAGTCTGGCAAGATCTTTTACGATCCCGTTTTACTCCATTGAGCTGATAATGGAAGTAATCAAATAACTATCAAATGGACGAATATTAGGTTTTCTAATAATCATTCAGAAGTTGTTCGAGATTTATGGACTCGGACAACTATTCGAATATTTTTAGGCAACTATAAATCTTCAAATATTGAGTTGCATACAGTTACGATGCTCAATATTACTCTTACCAAATAGATAAGAGACCATAATTGATTCAATATGACTAATGAGATGATTGCCTAAAACATTCTAAATGTTCCCTAGCTTTCATATTTTTTTATGTTAATAGAAATGATACATGATTTCTATTTTCTATATTTCAAGCAAAAGATAATACTATGACAAGAATAGTTTTATTTATTACAAAGAGATAAATAATAGTTTTCACACACATGCATAGTAAAGCGTATAATATAATCAAGAAAATAGAATAATTGAAGTGATTTCTCAATTAGACATCCGTTAATAACGACTTTCATTTTTTGACGTTCCATTTTAGACTTGTGGGATCTCTCGTAAATGCCTGATGGATCGTAAAAAATGAAAGTCATTTTTCGACAGCAAAAGGTGGCTCCTTTTATGCAGAAATTAGTGCTAATTCCAAATATGTAATTGTTTTTCAAAAATATTTTCGCCAAAAACGTGATCTTACCGCTACTTGTTTTTCTTTCAGTAAAATAATTGGATACAAATGTGAATTGACAAAATATATAAAAATATACTATGATGAATTGTCAGTTGATAGAATAGTCTTCAACATCAACAAGAAGTGTTTAATTTATAAGAAAAAATATTTTTATGGTCCGTTTTTCTAAAACAAAACACAAAAACTCAAGTACAACACAGACCGGTCATTAAAGAAAATGTTGTGTCTATCTGACCAAGCTGTATCGGAGCGTTCACTACTACTTTCCTATGACCAACTTGCATTGGCTAGCAACATGCAATATAAAGATTATTCTAATGAATTTGATTCTTAAGAATTTTCATTTTTTTTCTTTGTATAATTTGCTTCGACCATTTACAGATCTCCACAAAAGCCAATATATCGTATTTAAAAAAAATGATTAGCGAGAAGAACTTAATAGAAAGCATAATCCCTCTTAAATATTTTGTATTTTAATGATCGATAATCTACGCAAATACATTAGTATTTAATTTCTTTAAATAATTCTTATTGTTTCTGAGTTTTAAGAATAACTAAATAATCAGAAAATGTAAAAATTTGAATAACAGTTTCTTTTTTTACTAAATAAGAACGATAATATTGTCAAAAATCGAAGAAAGCATAATGATTCACATATATTCATAAAGAGTAAAACATATAACACATCCCAGAAACTTCTCATAAAACTGAATTAAAGATCATTGTTAGTCTAAAAATCACGTAAATACTTTTGTATATTTCATTTTATGAAAAAGATATGATTACATCATCGAAGAACTTTTTTTGATTGTTGAAAACTCTTATTCATATATTTGATCATCTGATGTTTGATAATAGAAGAAGGATCGAATAACCTTCTTTTTTTTCTTTAACAAAGGTCAACTACTTGTTCATATTCTCTCGTTTACGAAAGAAGTATTATTGAACATGCGTTCGTTTTTTCTTTTTTATTGTCATTATCACGTCTTTCGATATTCAATCCACATATTACAAAAAAGTAAAAGAAGTAATTCGAGATAAAAGAATAAAAGAGAAAAGAAAAAGGAAAAGTAAAAATAAAAGTTCATTTTAATCAATTCATTCTATATAATAATAGATATGAATAATCATCGTTTATTCTTTATTCTTATTCTTATTTTTATAATTATATATCTTACATTATCATTTGAATGTGATGAATATTCTAATCAAGATGATATTCCACTTAATACTAAAGTTAAACAATCACCTTTTATTTTTATTGGAATTTCATTAAATAAAAATATTGATATTAATATTCCAAATCTATTTAATGTTACATTTCTTGTTCAATGTATTTTAAAAGGTCAACCAACACAACGTATTATTCATATTGTTCAAGCAGGTTTATATAAGAAGAAAATAATGTTATAATTTCTCTCTAAAAAAAAAATCATTTTTAGGTTCACTTCTTGGCCGTCGTTCATGTCAAAGATTATATGTTAATCGACAATATATTGTTTTTCTTGAACCATTTTTTCATGGAACTTATCGACCTGTCGATTTTGAAGAAGTTCCATATAATAATCAAATAGATATATTATTAGAAAAAACATGTGGTCTTTCACGGACATATCCATTTACTGAATCGAATGATACTGAAGCAATATTAACTAATAAATGTCCATCAGCTGTTTCAGTTGATTGTCCATTAGGTTTGTTTAATATACATATATATATTTCTTAATTCATTTTTATATTTCTAGAAACAGTAAAAACTACTATTGCAACAACACCAGCATCAAGTACCATTTTTCCAACAATAACTACAACGAATTCTGTAATCTTTGCGAAAAGTACAATTGATTTGATGGCACTATCGCTTCTTCTCGATGAACATCAACGTCATAATTTAAGTTTAGCTCTTTTACAAAGTGATAAGCATAAATTACTTTTTTCTGATGATAATGCACGAAAAAATCATGCTAAACAATTTTCATTAATGTTTATTACTAGTTTAATTCAAGTTATTTTTTGTATTATTCATTATTTTTCTTTTTTGTAGAACAACAAATTTCGATTGACATTTATCTGATATAATAACATTTTTCTTGTCGTCATTTAAGCAGAAAAAAAAAAGAAATCATCGATAGTATAATTGAACGAAATGTAACTTCGATAGACTAAATTTTTTTATAGGGTTAGATAGAACTCAATAAGCTCTAGATGGATCTGAATATTGAAAAATTTCTAAACCTTTTCTTTGAGGTAAGACTTACAAAAACCTACTAATAAAAACGTGCTAATTTTCTTTAAAAACTTTGAAACATGTTAAAGTATAGCTTCATTGATTTATCAAAACAAGAGTTCAAAAATCAGCTTACTTGATACTGCACATTTGTGTTACAATGCAAGTATAATGAATTCATGGAGAATTTCATAGTGGTATCGAATAAAAAAAAATCTAAATATATTCGCCTATCATATAAAATGACTATGAAATATTTATTCTATTATCCATGATGACCTTGTCTTTTTTTAACTATGCACAAAAAAACATAACAACAGACTGCACTCAATCCTGTGTACAAAACAAAAAAATGTACGCAATTGCTGACAAAAAAAAAACGGAAGTGTAAATAAATAGAAAATGTGTTCTGACATCATTGTATTTTACCCTTTCTTCTATTTATATTTTGTACATGACAAAAATAAATTTTATTTTTGTATAAATTCTATCAAAAAAATCAAATGTTTTCACAAATCATTTAAATCAAAATTACAATGGGTGGTATTAGTACTAAAAATAAAGCAACTGATAATAAGTAATAATTTTAAAATAGAATAAAAATTTTTTGGTACTATTGTATTTTCATATTATTTAAAGGCCAATTACAATAAGTCTTCTTGGTTTAGACAATGCAGGTAAAACAACAATAGCTAAACTTTTAGAAAAAAGTATAATTTATTTATTTAAATAAAAAGATAACATCTTATAATATAATTCAATTTTAGCATCAATTAATTCTATTTCTCCAACTATTAATTTTACTCAAAATGAAATAAAATATGATAATGAAAAAATAATATTATATGATTTACCTGGTGGAAAAATATTTCGTCAAACTTGGTATCATTATTATGATGATCCATATGGTTTTATTTATGTTATTGATTCAAGTAAAGAAAATCGTCTTGATGAAAATTATCAAGTATTAAAACAATTATTACATGAAGATAAAGTTAAAAATAAACCTATACTCATGTATTTAAAAGATTATTTTTTTAAAAAAAAAATATATATTCTTTTTTTTTATTTTCTAGTTTAGCAAATAAACAAGATAAAATAGAAGCACTTGATAAAAATGAAATTCTTGTAAATTTAAATATTGAACAACTTGTTAATGATAATGAAACTTTATGTCGAGTGGTAAAATTAATTAAATACTTTTTTTTTTTTGTAACGAAAAAAATTGATATTTAATTTTATTTAGGAATTATGTACAACGAAAATATTCAATTCTAATAGAAAAAATATACAAATTGATCCATCGATTCAATATGGATTTGATTGGCTTGTTAAAACAATTTATAATAACTATGATATATTACATAAACGTGTACAACAAGATATTCAAAAACGAAATGAAGCTAAACAAAAAATAAAATGGGAATTACAAATACCAGAAGAGTAAATGAAATAAATATAAAAATTTTGATCTTTTCCTTTTTTTTTATTTTATTTTTAGACAAGCAAACGATGACGATAATAAATCATCAACAAATAATATCTTTCTTCTTGAACAAGCAATTGAAAATACTACTATAAGAACTAATACTAATAATGAACTGTAAAAAGTTATATATATTGTTTTCTTTTGTTTATATTAGTTGATATTAAATAAGATAGTTTTGTTTAAATATACTAGTTAGATGTTATTTAAACATTATGTGATCAAATTGGTTAATATAATAGAAATGAAATTTAATTAAAGTAATATAATTTTTATTTTATGTTACTGTTATTTAATTAGAGACTTTTTTGTGTAACTCACTTATTTGACGACAAAAATAGCAGCTGTAAGTTTTAAGACCAACCTCCATCCTGTGTTTGATCGTTGTAGTTCAATTAGAATAATAATATTACAGAAAAGTCACAGTGACATAGCTTCCAGTTAATATGAATATGTGACTTCCACATTTCAATCCCAAAGTAGCTGTACCGACAAGGTTCTTTCTTGTAATTACAATTTGTCATAGCCATTGACCATGATATATCCATTTCTCTCTCATGTTTGTTGTTTTTAGTCACACTTTTCTTACATTTTTCGCTGTTCACTTTTGATTTTGAGTAGAAGAAAATGTGTTGGAACGCGATGCACGTATGAGAGAAGACGTAAAAGTAATCATATTAATGATAATAAATTCAGGGTTCAATGATTGATGGTTATCTGGAAAAAAACTTAAGCTTTCTATTACATGCAGTTCTTACATCAATAAATACAAGATTAGAAAATTCATTAGTTATGAGATTTCTTAAATACAAAAAACTAAAAATCGTGGATATTTTATGATACTATTACATTATATTTAAAACTTTTACTAATTCACTGATAATCTAATAATTACAGATTCATGCAATGTTGAACTCTTAACGTGACGAAGAAATGATATAATTATTCAACAAGAAAAGAAGAAGACAATATAATTGACCGCTAGTATTAATGTCATACTTTTCTTCTCTAAAATCCTAAATTGATATCAAAAAAATTCTCATGAAATTCAGATATTATAATCAGGCAATCAGTTGGCCTGTTTCCTAATTGACCACATGATTTCTGCATGATAGTTTACATATATTATACAGAATGAAAAATAAAACGCACTTTTCCTATCATTATCGTCCATAATGTTCACGAAAAAAAAAGAAACTTATCGGACGTATATTATGTCTTTTTCTACTCTTAATATATAAAGACATATAATATATCATTTCGACTGATTCGTTCACATCGTCTTTTTGATAAACAATGCTTGCTGGTAATATTATATATATTCTCATCGTATTATCAATTTGTAATGGAAATCCAACATTTAATCAAAATTGTTTAAATGATACAATTGATTTTACAACTAAAGTCAAAAATTCATCTATCGTTGTTTATGGTAAAACAGTAGGAAAAATCTTATATGGAGAAAATGATTCAAAATTTCATGTTTTATTTCGAGTTGATTGTATATTCAAAGGACCAGCTATAGAAAAACAAATTAATATTACACAAGCTGGTAAGATAAAAAAAAATATTAGAAATAAAAAAAATAATAATAATAATTTCTTTTAAGGTCGAATTAATGGTAAAAAATATTGTCAAGAATATCCATTTGATGGAAGTTATACAATTGCTTTTCTTGAACGAAATCCATTAAATAAAAATGATTCAAAAATATTTATTCCATCTGATTTTGTTGAAATATCTTTTAAAAATAATTTAACAAATCAATTATTAACTAATACATGTAATCTTCAACAAATACTACCATTAGGATCATCACCAGCATTAATTACAGATGTATGTCCAGCTGTTTCAACAAATTTTCAATGTATAAATACAACAATGAAAACTAATATTGAATTAACAACTATTAGTACAAATTTATCATCAATTATTATATCAGGTGGATCACAAAATGATATTGATTATATTCGAAGTAAATCTGGTATGGTTCAAGTTGATATAGATAAAAAAAGTGGAATTAATTCAATAAATATCAGTATTCTTCTTATCTTAATGGCTATTTTTTTTGTTCAATTCAATTAAGATATACAAAAAAATCTTGTTGTTTTCGTTAAAATATGAAAAAATTTTTTCTTGTCTTGTTCAAAATATTTCTTCTCCTATTGTTAATATTTCTCGAAAATATATATATGTATATGAATTTAAATACGTTTTATTTACACATTCAATATCAAGTATACAGAGAAATAATGAAAAATTGATAAATATTTTAGTATATATCAATATTAAATTTTAACATAAATAATATTCACTATCATTTATTCATATAATTAATTATCATAGATGACAATTTGCGACACCTGTCATATCGAGGATTGATCAGAAAGCTAGAAAAAGATCCTCTCCAATGGACCATGTTTTAAGCAAAACAGCTGATTAAACATATGCTGTTAATAAACGTAATTTGTCAAAATGAAGTAGCGATACAATCTTTTTTATTTACATATATGTATATATATATATATATATATGAATCAGTATTTTTCTCATATATAAAGGATAAAGTCCAACTACTAATTTTGTTTTTTTGTTTATTTCAGAATATTTTTAAAAATAGAAGCATTTAACATTTAAATATGCATCTTGACGGGAAAAAATCAACACAAGAAACACCAATAGATACACGAGATCTTACATGTCCAATATGCATGTGTAAGAAAATAATCTAATAATTATTATAATAATAAAATATTTCTAATAGGTATTGCTGATGATCCTCAAATAACATCATGTTGTCATCGAATATTTTGTACAAAAGATGCTGATAAAAGTCGATATAATAATGGTTGTCCATTATGTCGAGAAAAAAATTTTTCATTTCAATCATCATTAAAACATAAAGAAATGCTTGAACAACTTACAATAAAATGTACTTGTTCAGAATATATAGCACCAGATGAATATGAAAATCATTTAGAACGATGTACAAGTGTTATATTTACATGTCCACATAAAATTTGTCAAGAAAAAGTATATATATAGAATTAATTATAAAAATAAAATATTTTATTTTCTTATTTAAATAGAATGATTTAACAAAATATAATTCTCAACAACTTATTAATCATCTTGCACGATATCATTGTGATGAAGTTCCTTTACTTGGTTCAACATATGTAAATAAAAAATCTGTTGAAACTTATAAAAAAACTTCAATTAAATATGATGATCTTGTTTCAACACTTTATTCATTAATTTATCCAAAAATGATTGATGTATATGTTAAAAATTCATCAATAAATCGACGAAATTCATCTATATTTAAATGTCCACATGGACATAAATTAATTGAAGCTGATCATACTAAACGTAAACGTAAAGATGGTACAAATTATCATTCAACTGGTTATAATTGTGATATATGTCATCGTTCATTTTCAAATTGTCAATCATGGCATTGTTCATGTACAGATAGTGGATTTGATAAATGTGTTGCTTGTTTTGCTTTTGAATTATATAATATTGATAATAATATATTAAAATTAGCAAGTCAAGATAAAGAAAAACAACAAGAACGTTATAGACGAGAAACAATAAGAAATATTGTACGTTTACCACGTGGATTATTTCGTTTATTAAGTGGAAGTATAGATAGAGATGATGATGATGATGAAGATGATGATCTTGATTTATTAGCATTAAGACATCGTTCACCATATTTAAGTCAACAAAATACATTTGAAGAAAGAAATGATGAAGATAATAATGCTAATCTTCGACAAGATTAAGAAAAAACAGTATTTGTTTTTATTTATAAAAAATAAACAACAAGAAATTATTTGTAAATTCTTTATTTAGTTTTCTGCTATAATCGTGCAGCTTTATTTTTATATAATTATGTCTGAACTTTTATTTTTTGTGTATATTATTTAATAGATAGAATAATAATATTATCATAATATTTAAGACTTGTTCTTCTTCTTTTAGAATTGTAAATATTTGTATTGTTTTTCTTAGTTATTTAATAAAGAATTAACCTGAAATATATGTAAAAAAAATTTTCTTTTGGCTATTGATTTAATTTTTAAAACATATATTAAATGCATCCATTATTTTAATCAAAAACTGATAAATTTCGTATTTATGAAATTAGTTTTCTCAATATCACAAGCGATGTTGGTTACTATTTGTTGAATAGGAACCATAAAATAAACAAAAAATTGAGATTATTTAGTTATTTTCAATGCATAACTAAGCATCCTGAACAATGAAAGAACAACTTGAGAAACTAACATATTCTATTGTTCATGAAAAAGTTTCACATATAAATACAAAAAAAACCATGAGAACACAACATTAACGGAGACAAATTTCTATATAATATCTTTTGGTATGTAAAAAAAAAGAAAGAAAAGATGCTGGATTAATACATATGTGGAATAGCTCGAATATAAAAAAAGAATTGAATTTTATTTCTTAATAATATAGTTAAGCAAATAATTTTGTCAAATCTTGACTAGCTTCTTTCATAGTTGGATATTTAAATATATAACCAGATTGTAATGTAGCACGAGGAATAACTTTTTGACCTTCTGTTGCTACAATTGCTCGTTCAGGACCAAGAAGAGTATTCATAATGAAAGCAGGCATAGGTAAAATAGATAAACGTGGTGGAGTAAATGAACGAGCAAATGTTTGAGAAAATTCTTGATTTGTAATTAATTCAGGTGCACATGCATTTAAAATACCATTAACATGATTATTTAATATAGCATATGTTATTAATAAACAAACATCATCAAGATGAATCCATGGAAATGGTTGTTGACCATTACCAATTGGACCTTCAAAACAAAATTTTTAAATAAATTTAATAAAAAAAAAAAGTTTTTTTTACCTCCGACACTAAAGAAAAATGGCCAATACATCGATCGAATCATACCACCAGTTGAACCAAGTACTGCTCCTATATTTAACAAAAATTTAAAATTCTATTCATATATAATTGAATTAATATACCACTGCGAAGAATAACTCTTCTAACATTATATTTTGTTTCAATTGGTTCTGATGCTTGTTCCCAATCTCTTGCTAATCGTGATAAAAAATCATAATCACCACCTTCTGATTTTTCAGTATATTCTTTAACTGGATCTGGTTTATAATAACCTTTTTGTAAAAAACAAAAATTTTTTATTATTATTATAAAAAAATATTTTTAATAAAACTTACTAACACCAGACATTGATATATATACATCTGGTTTTTCATCTTTTAAATCTCTAATAAAATCTACAAATGTTTTTGTTGTACTTATTCGACTTTGTACAACTTCATGTTTATATGCATCAGTCCAACGTTGAAAACTAAGTAATGGTGCACCAGCTAAATTTACAATTGCTTTTATAGGTTTTAATGTAGAGGTTAAATTTCCATTACGAATATCATCCTATGGATCAATTTATATAAAGAATTTTGTTTTTCAAATAACAAATGATATAAAATGAATAGATTTTTTAAGTATTCATCAAAGGAGTTTATTTACTTATTTCTACAAATTTGCATAAAAGATATGCGTTAAAAAACTAAAATTCAAAGAGTTCTACACTAGAATATCAAAAGATCTATTCATTGTATAATATTAATTATATATACCCATGTCAAAGTATTTGCTTTTCCATCAGATTTTCGTGATACAATCCATATATTTTGAAAACCTTTTTCTCTTAATAAAAGTCCCAAACGTTGTCCAATAAAACCTTTTCCTCCTCCTGAATAAAATAATAAATCTTCTATAAATATTCATAATTTTATATTCTCTCACCAATAATAACACTCATCTAAAATAATAATGAACTAAACAAAATCATCAATATTTTCATTTTATTACAATCATATTCTCCTATCTCTTGAAAGATATACGAAGAAAATAAAATAAAAACTTTTAGTATATATATTTTTTTTTTAAAATTTTAATGCAAATGGAATGTATGTGTGTGGTGTTAGTTTAAACATTTGTTTTTCTTAAAAAAAAAAAAAAAAGAAAGAAAGAATCCTACGAACAAAACAATTCAATGTTAAGAATGAATGACAATGAAACATGCACATTTAATAATATAATAAATATGTATATATATATGTAGATATAGAAAGAAACAAACAAAAAAAGAAATCAATTATAACACTGTTCAGGAAATGTATTTAACTCAGCTTCATCATTCATTGATGAATTATTAAGTATATAATTAAGTTTTATTCGCATACGAAGTTTTTCTTTATTTGGATTTGATATTTTTATTATTTGATGAAGTTCTCCAGTATTATTTGGTGGTATTGTTGTATTATTTGGTGGATATAAATCAATAGTAAATGACTAAAAAAAAAAGAATGAATATAAATTTTATTTTATATATATAAGAATCCTAATCTTTCATTCAACTACTCATTAGATTTCTATTCAAATCTAATAATATGAAAAATTTTAAGATATGAAAACAAGTTTTTATTTTTACTTTTGGTACAGCTGCTTTAAAAAGATAATTTGTTATTGGATATTGTGTAGAATTTGTTGCTTTAGAATGAATTGTTAATGTTGTATTTTCTCGTTCAAATGTAAATATAATACGTAAACCATTTTTATCAATTGCTGTCATTGGTGGTATAACTAATATAAATAGAAATTTAATTTAAAAACAAAAAGAAATATAATTTAAATAATATTTACTATTATTTGAATAATTTTTTTCTGTATTATTACTAGTACCAAAAAGTAAATCTTCAAGTGGATTTAATGATGATGGTGTTGTTTGTTGATGATTATGAATAATATCACCATTTGTTTGAATAGGTTCATCAAGCATTTTTAATAAATCAACCTGATAAGAAATTATATTGCTTTTTAATTAAAATAAAATAAATTCGAATTTATTTACCACAGGTTCATGTGATGAAACATGATTTGTTCGTCCATCAATAGATGAATTATCTTCTTGATCATATACTGGTTCTTGTTGTTCACTATTATTTATATTTGTTGTTGGATTATTAATTAAAACAGGCATACGTTCAACAATACTTGACCTAATCACATTATGTTTAGTAAAAAGTGATGTATATTCAACTGCACGTGTTTGTAATTCTAAATTCATATTACATGCATAATATGTCATTATAGATTGTATTCGACTATAAAAAAAAAAAGAAAAATTTTATTATTGTTATTTATAAATAAAAAAATAAATAAATATTTACTCTGAACAACTTGGAAAACGAGTACTTAATTTCATTAATGCATTTATTGCATATTCACGTGTAATAACTGTACTTATTGACCAATTTAATACTCGTTCTAATATAGCAACTATTTCATCTTCTGTAACCTATTTATATAATAAATATTCAATAAATTAATCATTTAAATGTTTTATAATGATCAAGAATCTTATCATACAATTCTATAACTTAATGATTTAATAATTAATTTTATATACCTGTATATTTTCTCCATCATCTGGTTGTTGATATTGTCCACTTACAAATAAATCACCAAATTCACCTTTTAAAAGATACACATAAACAAAAAAAAATATTCTATTTTAATTACCTAATGTCCATGATGCTACTTGAACAAGTGGTTGTTGAGTTATATCATTTCGAATTATTTTATATAATTGATATGCTGTATAACCATGAAGATCAGGTGATGATGATATAATACCAATTAAACTTGATACAATATCATCACGAACACTATTTCCAGCCTTAACAAAAAGAAATAAATAAATTTTATTTATAAAAAAAAATATATTTATAATTTACAGTTGTAAGAACTTTAATCATTTGATCAACATGCCATCGTTTTGATGGTGAAAAACTAAAATAATATTTAAGATATATCTATATTATATATATATTTTAGTCTTACCGATCCATTGCTAAAAACATATTTGATGTACAATCAGCTTTAAATTCTGTTTCACATGTACCAAGAAATTCTAACATTTCATTTATCATTGTTCGAATATTATTTGGATTAATTAATGCAAAACATAATTCCATTGCACGTCTAAATAAAATAATAATAAATTAAAATATTTATTATTTTGTTTTTTTTACCGTTTAATTGATACATCAGCATCTTTAAGACATTCAACAATTGTTGCTCGATGTCTTTGTACAGCATTATGATCAGCATGTACAACACGTAATAATGTATTTAATGCAACATAACGAATATTTTTATCATTATTTAATAAAAAACGTCCCAAAATATTCACAGCTAAAACCTTTATTTAAAAACAAAAAAATTTTTTTTTTTTATAAAATGAATAAATAAATTTTTTACTCTTAATCCTGATTCAGATTTAATATCCATAATAGTTAAAACAGTTTCATATAAAATAGCATTACCAACATTTTTGCTATTTTCTGTATTTGTTGATACTTGAGCAAGAATATCATTCATTGTTTCACTTGCTTCATTATCATTTCGACCTAATATACGTAATAAACGTAAAAGATAAACCTTGAAAATAAATAATTAAATTAAATTTTTAATTTTTTTTTTAAATTTTACTTGTAAAAATGGATCACTTATTCCTGATACATCATGTTCTGGACTATAACCAGACATAATTAAATTTTTAAGTATACGAACAAGATTTGGTACTAACTAATAAATAAAAAAATTTAATAGAAAAAAAAAAAAGAATCTTTTAAATAAAATATTAACTTTTCGAAAGATTTGTAATGCTTGAGTATTTTGTTGACACATTTCAGTAATAAGTGCTGTTGCAGTAAGAAGAACACCTAAATTATTTATTTATTATATTCTTTCTTTTTCTTTTTTCTAATTAAAAAAAACTAAAATTCAAACCATGATTTTTTTCACTAAGTAAACTTCGAACTGAATTTTGAAAAACATCAAATTGTTCTGGAACTTTTCGTATTATACGAACAGCACACAAAACAGCCTAGGAAAAAATAAATTTTGATTAAAAAAAAAAACGTTTTCTTCTTTTTACTTTTTTCTTTAAATATGGATTTGATGATTTCATTAATTTTTCTACTTCACCACCTAAATCACGACTCATTTCAGGTGAACAAATTGCACCTAATGCACATAATGCCAAACCAGCAATATATTGATTTGAATGATTTAGATCACTAATAAAAAAAATATATATAACCAAAATGGTTCAGATTAGGGATCATATCAAAGGAAAATTCTAGAACGAATATTTCGAGAATAGAAGCAGATAGAGACCTACATTTTTCACCATTATAAAGAGTAATGCCAGGCATTCTTGAGATATTCGTCATACATTTTTCCTTTCTGTATTTCTAACGTTAATAACAGATTAAAATGTTTTCAATATCAATCAAAAAGTTACACAATCATATCTCTTTAATTATAATTCTCACAAAAGCTACATATGGCAGATGTTTTCTATACTCGTATAATCATTTTAAAAAGCATCTTTTACTACTACTTTTCACTATAGCAACAAAAAGGTATTTCTCGATATAAATTACTTTTTTAAGGAATTTGTAATGAGTACATGAATATCTTGTCGTTCATCAAGTAATAACATTGCCCCTAAATAACCAATACGTTTATCTGTAAAACGTGTTGATGCAATTAATTTTAAACATTCAAGCTAAAAATAAAAAAAAAAAGAAATGTTTTTTTTTAATAAGAAATAAATAATATTTTATAATACTTGTCCAAAATGTGCAGGATAACCAAGTAAAGAAACATAAAGTAATTTTGCTACATTTCGACATCTCCATGTATTATCTTCATCACGAAATGAATCTCTTATATAAGCACATTCTTTTTGTACAACTGCACGTTCTTCAGCTGCTGTTTTAGCTGAACGTATTTGTCTTATTAAATCACGAAGTCGAATTGGATTCGACTAGAATTTAAAAGCAAAAAATAAAGAAAACTAAAATAAGATTTTTTTTACCATAGATAAATCCGGAAACTTCATATTTAAAAATGATTGTACACACAGACAAAAATAAAAACAAAAAAAAAATTTTTATTCTTTCTGCGTTTTTTCTATGACTCATACAACATATTGGTTTGCCATTTTGTTGATCGATGAATTTTAATCCTCAAGATATTTAAAAAGAAAAAGAGGTCACTTGATTTGTTTTTTTTTATTTCATATATATTTTTTTAAAAATTTTTCTTATTTAAAATTAAAAATAAAATAAAATAAAATAAATCTTATTTTTAATTGGTTAATTAAAAATTTTTATTTATAATTATCTTAATATCAATAGATAAATATAATCAATCATTCATTCATTTAGAAAAGAAAAACTAAAATGGATAATGAACGTGCAACAACTCCAACATCAGATTCAACTATGAAAACAATATTAGATTTAGATTTACGTACACAAAAAGCTAATCAATTTAAAACAAGTGTACTTGAACGTTTACGTGAACAACGAAATTCAAGAGAATTTTGTGATCTTGTTCTTTGTGCTGAAAATGAAAAATTTAATGTACATAAGTAAGAAGATGAATTTAAATATATCTATATATATATACATTATTTTATTTAATAGATGTGTACTTGTTGCTAGTTCGGATTATTTTGAAGCTATGATAAGTCGAAGTGGAATGCAAGAAGCTACAGCTGGTATTAAAACAAAATTTTTTTTCCTTAATATAAATTTTATTTTTAAATAGATATTATTGAACTAAAAGATATTACAGCAAATGGATTACGAGCTGTATTGAATTTTATTTATACGGGTGAATTAACATTAAGTATTGAAAATATTGGTATGTTGATTTTGTTTAATTAAATTTTTGTATAAGAAATATCTCCTATTTATCAATGTTGTTCTATCTGCACTTATTCTCTTTCTAACAGTAAAGATCCGAACTGAACAATATTAATAGTCATAAATGTATATTTTGATAATTATTTGTTATTTATTTAGCTGAAGTACTTCGTGCAGTAACACATTTACAAGTTCATCATGCAATAAAACTTTGTGAAGATTTTTTAATTGAAGAAACAACTGTTGAAAATTGTATTGATGTACTTAGTCTTGCTGATTTATTTTCAATACCTGTATTAGAAAAGGTTTGTTTAATTTTTCTTTTTTAAAATAATATATATGTCGGAGTTGACATTAAAATTCAGTTGCCTTTAAAAGGC
>JAJEKB010020870.1:870831-906067 GCA_022393335.1 Macrotrachela quadricornifera | reverse complement strand
TCTCTCTCTTGCTTGAAAAAGCACATGAAGACAGATCATTGTTATGTCCATTTATATGAAATAAAATATGTTTTTCTTTCAAGACTCAGCAATTATAATATATGGGTAGTTTTTCGAAAATTTTTTGAAATAATATTTTTTTAGTTCGTTAGTCTCTCCAATATGGTATTTGGAGTCAAAAACGAAATTAAATCGAAATGTCGCATACAGTCTTGTATGATGCAGTTAATGGTATTATATGCAGAAAAGAATTATTTCTAGAATGAATCATATTATGAGAACTACCTTCAGATAATTGATATTTTTCTTGGGATTAAAAATTCTTCACGACAATGTAGTATTATCAAATTTACTAAATTTGTGTTTTTTTATGAATATATCTGTTCTCTGCCTTAACTCTTATATTTCTCTCCTGAAGTTTACAAAGTTCAATGATGAGTCGACTTGAACAGATATACTAGTTTGTGTGACCAAAACATGTCGATTGACATGATATTCAACTTCAACTTCTCGTTGACGTTGGCTAATGACGATCTGATTATTACTAAAATTAACTAAGGTTTGAGAAACTGTATCTTAGCTGAATAACTAAAGAGTGGCAAGAATTTCAAACTAAATATAAGAAAGAGATAATTCTCATATTCTATATATCGTATGAGAAGTTTTGGCTAATTGTGATTATTTTAGTGAATTGGCAACTAGCTGAAAGCGATGGTGCATCAACAGTCCAGTGCTCCACAATAGAGGGGACATTCTTGAGAAGAGGATCATTTTAGATACTTTGTATTTTGATTTCATGCAATGAAAAGAGTTTTTTCGTTTAATACCACCGAGATCCAAGCTGAATAGACTTAGAATTGGAAACCTAGATTCTATTAAGACGAAAGTCGACTCACCTGAAGAAGATTATATCATTTTTGAATCATCACTGGAAATTGGTTTTCTATGTGCCAATTGCCTTCATAAATTTAAATCTTTTATCAATCAATTTAGAAACTTGAAAAATCTATGCATCAAGAAAACATACATGACTACAATAGCGGATAAGGACAAGTGGATATTGTTGTTACAATCTCAACCAACCATCAAAATATTTTATTTAGAATTTTTTTATAAACAACGAATAATAGAGAATATTTTATATTGATTGTGAAGTTTTAAACATGAATGGTTTTCTTATTGATAAAAACCAATTGTATTTTCTGAAAGAATAATAAAAATTTTATCCAAGCGAAAGGTGCGCCTCTTTTGAACCATGCAACTCTGATTTCATTCATCATTTTAAACACACCATCCATAAACAAATGAGAGAAAGTTAATTCCTTTACACGATTAAGTTTGAGTTTAATATACGTTCTCATCTTTTCAAGCTTTATCAAATGATTTTTATCTTTCTGTATCAACTAAAGATAGGAAATGGTTCATTTAAAAAGTTCACTAATTAGAGTAGATCCCAATTATTTACTGTTTGATATTTTGAAAATGTTCCTTCGTTCCTTTTTCCTGCGATAAGAAATGAAGACTTTGCATCTTTCTCAATCATTATAGGTATTGAAAATATCAACTAAACAAAATAACAGCTTATTCCACCACATAAAGCATTGCAAATCGACCGCCAAGATGCATCATTTAACTGTAGTCTTATATAGTATTTTAGTAATAGATGAATACTATTAAAGTGATTACTACCTGGATAAAACATTATTGTTCAAGTTATTTATAAAATTGTCTTAATCCTGAATATTTTTCGGCTTCTATTCAAGATTTAAAAGAAGTTGACGCTTATACTACTACAGTTCTTGTACGAACTCTATTTCTGTTTTACGATCGATATTCATATCAATAACTGTTGTATCGTTCGATAGCTATTCAAACTCCCTTTATATGTAGCATTCATATAGAAACTTCCAGAATATTCTCGAACGTTCTATGCAAATTTTAAAAGAAAAACGACAAAACTTTCTTTGCCAACCGAATATTCGATAAATCAGGTTTTGATTGGAATGAAAAAACAAAAAAGCACAATTTTCAGCTTTATTAGATAATAGTGATGCATTTTTTTACTGATGAATCAATTGATCCTAATTGACATTTTGAAATTAGTGTCTGGGATGAAAATGATATACATAATTGGACAAGTAAAAAATTTCAAAAAATAACTGCTTTGAAACTATTTTCTCTAGATGGTTCACCATGGCTCTCAAGCATAAAGATTGTAGTGTCATGATCAATGCTGCTGATGTGAGTAACTAAACCGATCAGTTACAAATAAAAATATTTTTCTAAATTTAGTTTAAAGATGGTGAATTTCATGATGATATGGATCTTGATAACGATGAAGAAAAAGAAGACAATCAACATCTTTCTGTACCTCCTTCTCAACAAAAAATCAACTATTTTCCAACAACAAAAATTAAATGAATCGTCATTAGATGAAGATAAAAAGTCAAATAATAAAAAACAAGGAAAAAAATTCTGTAATAGAAACAAAAGTATCAAAGTATCGTATTGATTTACCACGTTTACATGATGATCTTAAAACAAAATCAAAATATTTTTTCCAAAATCAATGATTAATACAAAACCAACGATTGATTTAACTAAACAAGAAGAAACAGACGTTTCCCATCAATTGAATTAATAATAAAAACAAATCCAAAAGATAAATTTCTGAATGAAAAATCCAATTATTTAACTAACATTCAAATTGAAGAACTAATACAAATAATTCATCAATCATCAATTTCATCTTTTCTTCAATTTGAACCAACTCCAATAATCAAACGTTTATTAAATATTGAAGAAGCTTTAGATTATGTCCAGTGAAAAAAAATAACGATTAAAATTGAATAAATTTTTAAAAACCTATATTTGATAATAATCAGATTAATATCAAGTGAAATTTGATGATAAATTTTGGACCAATCGGACTTTAATCGATTATAATTTTGATTTTGGTGCAAAAAAAGACAGATTTGTGATTTTGATTATACCCATGGGATTTTAAAAATTTAATTCATTTCAATGGTTATTTTTGTTCACTGTGGGAAGTTCAACATCTGAAAATAAAAATAAATATCGAAGCTTCAAATATCGACCTTTCCTAATTGTTGTTCTAGCCTTATCGAGATCTGGTGTAATAAATGGTGCAGCACTAATAAAAAAGAACAAAAGCTTTAAAATTTTTTTTTTATAAAAATTGTTGAGGATTAAAAATGCTAACTTACCCTAATTTTTCTGGATTTTGAGGTGTTGTTGTATAATAGTCAAACGAGTCAAAGCTAAAACAAAATTTATTTCAATAATAGAATTCATAATGTTTGGTTTTTAATTGACAACTCAATCAGGTTAATCTAGAAGTTTTATTTAAAATATATATGAAAAGATTAAAACAAATTTGATTTTAAAATCTTCTGGAAGTCTCATAATCATCAAAAAGAAAATTCGGAAAAAAATAAGATCTTATGCCTACCTTCTATAATTTCATTTTTAACTAAATCCATAGAAAAATATTCTAATAGGATAAAATAATAATGAAGATGAATATATTTTATTAATGAATTCATATGGAAACACCAAGTAAAATGAATATCATTTATGTAATTTGTTCTATTTATTATTAATTTAATAATATTAGGTAAAAGAAGAGAAACATAATCAAATTGAAGAGAATCTTGAAATATCCTATTAATGATTCAATCTTGGTTGGCTAGAAGTTCTATAAAGAAAATTTAAATTGATTGAGCCAATATCTAATATAATTATTTCTGTATCGGTTAAAATTTTATTTCGGTCGATTTTTTTCAAATTAAAAAAATGGTTTCAGGTCTTTAATTTAATACAATTTTGTATAAAAATATATTATTTATTTTAATGGATATTCAAATAATTATTATCAATAGATATCGAATTTCGACCCATAATATATCTATTAAAGGTTAATCCATGATAATATTTTCCATTTACACAAGTCATAACGAACAAAGATCGATAAAGAAAACATTCACCTTTTAATTAAACATTCTATATAATAGAAGGAATTTTTACGATTATCTGAATAAAAAATTCATTAAAGATGAAATTATTTAAATAAAATAGTTTCATAATAAAGAATTAAATTGACGCTTATTCATATCAACACTTGTGGTTGAAAATATTTGCTATAGGCATCCTCGTTGTGGTTGTTGACCGTTTTGATTTTTTGTATAATTTATAAAGTTTTATTTTTTTATCTTCTCGCCTAAATAAATAATAAATAGTAATTTTTCAGAGACGTTCTATTAAAATATCAGACATCAGTAAATTTTACTTACCCAGATGATTGAGTTCGGCTGCCGTTTCCAGATCGTATATGGTCGTATTTTACTGTATACAGCTGTTTTCGAGCCATATTTTGCCGGAATCCTGGTTGCTGGTTTTCATGCCGTACCTTTTCACCAGAGTACAATAAACCATTTAAATTGAAATATAATTCTTTCGAATGATTAAATGTTCACTGTACGAAAGTTCTTTCTAAAATAAAAACATCATGATGATGTTCTGTTAGGTAGTATTACACCTTCCATAGTCTTTTATAGCACATGCGTTATCTAGATTATTCTTATCTTTCCTCTTAACTGCTGTTCATTCTTTCCTATATTTCAGATTTGCGCTCTTGTTATGCATGATATATGATCTTGTACATTCGCTTCTTTCGTTCTGTGTTCCTTATCATACGTGATCGACGTTTCTTGCCGTATTCCTCTCTCTTTGTGTGATTCTCGGCGTTATCTCTCCCATTTCACCTATATAAAGCGTTGCTCATTTCAAAATAAAAATAGTTTTCGCCGAGAATCATCCATCTTCACCAAGATTGATTCTTTTTCTCTGCAAAGCCTTACATGCTCTTAACAGACAATCAATCTTACCTCAAAGTATACCACAAAATCAGATCATGTTTCTTTGATTTCGACGTTCACCTTGACGTTCTTTGTATAACAGCCGAAGATGAAATTTTTTAATGGTTTTTGCGGTTCAAAATTGTCGATCATATCCGTAGATTGCTTTAAAAATAAAAAATATTTTATTTTTAATAATGAATATTTCCTGCTTTATTATCATCGCATAAAAAGAAGCCATTAGTAATCATAACAGCATGATTGAAAATGACTATTTTATTGATAAGATTTGCATCATATTTGGTCTTGTAATAATTACATAGAGCTGAAAATTTTTGTTCGAATGACATCTGAAAAAAAATCAAAGGTAGTGTCTGTTGATATTAACCTCTTCTTCAATAACTGAAAAAAAGAGAGAAAAAAAACATTCCTTCTCCAAAAATTTAAAGATGAAAACTTTATAAAAATCTTTTTTTTTCTACTTTTTGTAATATAATCCATCTTCTTCATATCTTTAGTTACCCACGTTAGTACTTGTTCATTAATTATAATTGCTTTATCATGGAATTTTTAATGAACAAGTTGACCTTTAAAAATAAACATTGGATGAATGTCAGATAATTGATATCGATTAAGATCAAATTGAAAGGTTTCCTATAATACTGCTTCATTTTCTATCTTTTAAATAATTATTGTATGAAAAAAAAACTATGTAATATGTCTTTAATTGTTATACATTTATATGGATCCATTAATGATAATCGATCAAGTAAATCAAATACAGCTTCATCACTATCTGCTACAACTTAATCCAATGATAAAAATAACTTTCGATGAAAATTTGTATATTGTGGTAAAATTCGACGAAGAATATTTCATGATTTATTTGATATTGTTGGATATGTTACTATATGTTCATGTGGAAGACAGCCTCATGAACGACAATGACGCTCAATAATAAGTCAGAATTAAGCTAAATAATGACGACCAAGAAATAATAGTTGACCAAATATACAACCTACTGACCTTACATCCATTGCTGATGTATAAGTTCTATCACAAAGCGTTAATTCAAATGCACGATGCCATTGTATACAAACTGAAATAATTTTCTATTGAAAAATTTTATTTATTAAACTAATAAAAAATTGTTATCGCCAGTTATTGGTGTTTTTGCTTCTTCTTTTTGATACATGAACAAAACAAAAATCTTCCATGTATACATGATCATCAAGACCAACAAATATATTACTTGATTTTAAATATCGATATACTATAAACAAAAAAAAACACTGGATTGGAATATCTAAATAGCAAATAATATCCTTACAAATATTACCTAAATGAATAAATTTGAACTGTGATAATACGTTTATCCTTTGATCGTTGATGATTCATTTTAACAAATGGATCGAAGGCTTAAATGCATTAAATTAGTTACAAGATCTATTTCACGCATTTGTTTAATTGATGCAACAAATCTATAATAATACAGTACTTTTAACTATATTAGCAGATCTGACTGGTGTTAAAGCACACATATAACGTAATGAATGATGTTAAAATAATTTTGTTTTAACAACATTTATTGAAGATAATATACTTTTGTTTTATTGCTACTTTACGTTTAAATAAATAATCACATGCTAATATAACTTGACCATAAGCACCAGAACGAATCAGATTAGGTAACGAATAACGAGAACGAAAATATAACAATAGATATCCATCAACAATTATATATGTATTCAATCAAGATTATGTAGAATTATATCGTCAACGAGAACTATCAAGACTTAGATCATTATAAATTATAAAACATGTAGAAAAAAAATTTTGTTTGCTTTTTCAAATACAAAACAATAAAGAAAGTGTCTATCTGGCTTACGACTCGTGTCACAAGATAACTTAAATCGACAGTGGTTACACACATATATCAATGCTATAATTCATTTGTGAATGATGGATTGTCTTTCTACACAATTCAGGTGCATTTGATCGTTTGCATTGAAAAGTAAATGTAAAGTTTTTCAGTTTATTTCTCATAATTCGCTTATTACCATAAACTGAAGACTCAGACAAATAATTAGAGTATTTTACACAGAAATATTTAGAATGTAGATTTAGAACTCAAAACAAAATAAAATAGATGCAAAATTGAGAAAGACATGAAAAGTATTAGGAAAATTTCTGTTTGCAACTGCTTCACATTCAATTGTTGATAGTACAACGGATAGCAATGTTGGCAGAAAAGTAAACAAATATGGAAATAATCCAGCTCGGAGAAATAACGTTTCTACTTGAGTTTTCAATCACCGATCCATTGAAATCGTCATTTAAGTCTCTATTGCACAGATCATTAGAACAGCAATAAATTGTGTTATTGATACTACCATAGATCATCTTGCTCCGTCCGCAAGCCGTCCAGACACCACGATATACGATTAAATAGTTTGTTTGAAACGAGACCTGTATCTGTGAAGACAAATTAGAAAGTTTCATTTTGATAAAATAAAAAAGATGGATGTAACCGCTACTCACAAAACATTGATAGCCAACATTATTTACTACGTCTATCTCTGTCATATTGTGTCATCGCCAAACGAGTCTAAATGGTAGCTTGAATAACATCGAAGACCTGTGGCTGTTTGATGCAACACTAAAAACAGGAAACATCTCTATTGATTAGTCGTCTAATCATTTTTATCTTCGAAATAAATACGCAATTTAGCACACATACTGAATAATGTAATGCAGCTCAAATTAATCCAGTGAAATGATGCATACATTCTATAAGAAGATAGATTTGACGATAAAATATGTTATATCTTCCATTGAATCTCATACACTACTTTTATAGAGGAATAAAAAGCTATGGGTATATACTCAGGTAGTTTTTCATTCTCGAGAACATCGTAATTATCAAAGAGACTGTTACATTTTATTCAAAAAGAATGAAATATACTGTTCTATATGGTAGTATATTTTGCATATTCTTCGACGACACTTTTTTATTTTTAATTACAAAACATACTTGTGAAAGTGAAGAAACATGAAAGAAAATTTACAATACCTGCTATTATATTATCGAAGAAAACTGGTTTGTATTTATTGAAAAACGCAATCACGTCAATGTCACTTTCACGATTATTGAAAAGAGTTACTCTTACAATGGAAGAGTATAACTAGGGTTCGGGATCGGGACGGGATAAAACTTTTCGGGACTTATCTAATTATTTAAATTGAAATTCAACTTTCCGTTTATCTAAAATTTCAATGTGATCTTTCGTAAAAATAAAACTAAAAAACACATGTATACATGTTGAGAAAAACAATGTTCACAAGAGATAAATAAGTAAGATTGAAGAAACAACAAATTTGGGTCACTCTTTGAGTTCATCTTCACTTGATATGATGTTGTTATTTTCGATTCGACGTTTCTTCGATATCGAAGGTGTTTGTTGCTCATCTTCATGTTCATTGTCAGACTCACATTCATCAATTGACTTTCGTTTTCGATTACCTTGTTTTTTTTAAATTTAATTGCTTTAATGAATAAAGGTTTTTCCAAAGAAAGATGAATTTATTAAGTTTGCCTGCATCAAGTCGAGTCCGATTATCTGTCACTGCCATCCTCAAGATGAAAACAATCTTTCCGCTTCGGTGTTCGACGCTAGCATAGCTAATACTTTGCGTTCAAGTGAATGTATATCTGGAAATTGATGTTGGTGTTGCATTCAGTATTTTGGAATTGAGTAGGAAAGCACACTCATGATTTAAGAAGTATTCTGCTTATAAAAAAAAGTGATTGGAAGAATAACTCACTATCGTAATCGTCACTGTCATTTTCGTCAATTGTCATCGTCGAGTTCAGATATTCTTCACATTCACACAGATACAATGGTGTAGGACTTGATACTTGATCAAAACACCGAACTAGTAGATTTTTTCTTTCAAATGATTTTGAATATCTACTACACAGCAGATCGTTTACAGGAGATGTATTGAAGGTATAAGACGAGTTCGAAAAAGAAACCGTTTGTGAAGTTATTCAATTTTGAATTGCAAGTTTCAATAGATGAATTGCTTTTTCCTTGTCACTAGGTGCTGCCACACTAAAAAGAAGCGGTATTCTAGGAAACTCAATAAGAGTTTCCGAACTACCGGAAATCCATCAAAAACCCGTAGCTATGACATACAAAATCTTTAGCTCGGAAACTAAAAGAAGGTTTCCGAACTGCCAAAACCCCGTAAAAAACCAGTAGCTATAAATACTAAATATCTAGCTCGGAAACTCAACAAAGGTTTCCAAGCTCAAGATATTTAGTTTAGGTGATGCACCTTGTGAACTGTAGCATCACATTCACACACTCATCCACATGTAATATACTACCTGTCGCTGGTTCTTTCGGGCATAGATTTGCAAAGTCACATGAGAAACACTACAATAAATGGAACTAAACTCATAATTTTCAGTTTAAAACGTGTAACTTACTCGATATATGTACCTATATTGAATTGATAACGCAAATCTAAGCTAAGAGAGTGAAACATTATTTGTTTTAGTTTCCAGATCAATCACTTACTATATATATCTTGCAACGAAAGTATGAATCTAAATAAGAAATTAGAATATTAATATTTTTATTTCTAAAATGTTTAAGTTACCATATACATACATTGGATTGAATATATAAATCTAAACAGAAAAGCAGAAGATTAATTTATTTTATTTTTAAAATACATAACTTACTGTATATGCTTAGGTCTGATCAAAAGTTCGTGCAACATTAAATAAAAATATAAAGATAAGAAGACATTTTTAATTTTATTTTTTCAAATATCGAGGATAGTTATCACTATTATTTATAACAGATTTGATCCTTTCTAATAATTTGTCACAAGTTTTTTTGAAAAAGTTTTTAGGTACCTTGGTTCTCGCATGAGAAAATCATATTTCATTTATTTAATCACTTAAACTACGTTCGATAGAATTTATTGTTCAAAAATTACATAGTATCAGGTCTAGTTAATATGGTGAATATGATATTATATTGGTGCCTTCTTCTGTCATATAATTAATTTCATTGAATGAGTATGAATTCAACGATGATGGTCAAACAATACTCTACATTTTGAGCCTGATATATCTGTTTGTTTCCATATTTCATCAACAAAAGGCTTCAGGCAATTTTCAATATAGTAGCTATGAATTACAGTCTTGTTTTTACCTACACTCAGCATTATTTTATTTAAAGAATATATCAAATAAAATTTTTATTAAAATCTGTCTCCATGAACAATACTGTTCGATGATTCATCTTCGATAAGGTAGCTAGCATCAAATGACTTACGATTGACCTATCTAAAATAAATGTATATCCCATCACTAGTAGTGCTAGAACATAACTGATATCATCGAATAAAATTTTGCTGAATTTTTTAAAAAAATGAAATATGATTTTCTCATGTGAGAACCGAGGTACCTAAAAAATTTTTCAAAAAAAAGCTAGAAAAAAACTTGTAACAAATTATTAGAAAGGATCAAATCTGTTATAAATAATAGTGATAACTATCCTCGATATTTGATAAAATAAAATTAAAAATATCTCCTTATTTTTATATTTTTTATTTAACGTTGCACGGACTTTTGGTCAGACCTAAGTAAAACTTATTAATCGATATTTGACATCAAATCGATTGCTGAAAACCAAGACTTGAGATTAGTAAATTGATTTGTCTTTTCTTCAAACCATAGGTCGATCTATTTCTCAATTCACTTTATTTTGTTGAATTCAGCTTCAATAAAATGAAATTAACTACTATTTTGAAATAGATTCACTGGCCAATATCACAAGATCTTAGACTCGGTTCAATTTGATTTCAATTTTTTGCTTCACTCTATACTTTTATACCACCTGATAATTGATTTCCATTAAATTGGAATCGAAACCGAGATAATGGTAGTTTATTTTGTTGAACTCACCTCAGTATTAATAAGAAATCTCAGCTATTATTAAAAATTTAAATAATGCGAACTGAAAGATTCTTTGAATTTTTTATATTCGATCTTTAATGCAGTGTGCTCAAGTTACCTGATAAAGATTCCTTGAGAAAGGATCGAAACCAGTTGTAGTCTTATTTTATTTGAAAACTCACACTCATCCCTCAAAAAGTCAAAACTGGGCATCTAATATATGTGAACATCTTAGAAAAAATAGTTCACGTTTCTCTATAATCTAGTTCCTATTGCGCAGTATAACTGGTGATATTGTTTTGATCTTTATCTGATTATCTCCCTCGATGATAAATAGGCATGAGGTGATATGAAAAAAAAGATTGTTCTGATTCTTTTCGCAGCATCCAATGATGAAAATGAATAAAAACAAGAATGCTCTTATCTTTCTCTGTCGAGCACACAACAGTAAGAATAGTTGCAAGTTTCACTTTTTGTTTCGACGACACAACTTGTAAAGGTGAATAAAGGCGACGATTTGATCGTCTATTTAACATCTTTTTTTTCACTTTTTAAAATATGATTGGGAGAGATGCAGTTATATGAATGGAACAAATTTTTAATAAACTTCTTTTCAACTTGAGTGTCATTCTACTTTCCATAGAGGACTTGCTTTCATCATGTCTGCTCCTTTAGTGACTTCGATTCATGCAAGTTACCGAGAATAGTTTTTTGATGGATACAACATACAAAACTGCGCCTTTCATTGTTCAAAAACAGTAATTTACTAGTTTCCGAGAAGATAATGATAACTCTATGGAGATGGGATCAGTATTGAATTCTAAGAAGTATATTGAATATGCGTACGCACAATTCACATTTATACCTGCATCGCTTAACACTGTACCTATCATTTAGAATGGAACAAAATACAAAGAGCCCCATCCAATTTGGTGATCCTCTTTCTCTCGAATTCAAAATTGATCACCATAGTTTTGTAGAGCAACTTGAGATATATCGAATGGTGTATAAGGAATTGTATTTGCATGAAGTCTTCTTCGTTTGAGATTCCATATACTAGCAAACAAGTCATATAAAGGATTGCATAGCACTTATGAATTTTATGACATTGGTGGAACTGTAAATGATCTCATACGAAATTTTCTCTAAAGCCCGATTTGCTAAAGCTCAGGTTCCTCTTGAGGATGAGGCAAGTGTGTGGATTGCGAATAGGTAGATCTATTGCATTTCTAAGAACGGAATCATTATGTCATTTTCATTCCGTTATCACTGTTTTCTTGCTAGCTATTAAATTATTGTTTGGTCATCATTTTACATTGTTGAATAATATATTAAACTAGGCATTGCAGTTACTTATACTCAAAAACTGTCCAATAGCTTTTAGACCATTCTGTATAAAATTATTAGAGATTCTTTTATAATTTCCAAATACGTTCAATTTTACCAACAAGTTCACTCGATTCCTTTTTTTGCTATTATTTTGTTTTTATTTTTTGAAATTCACTTTTTACAAATTTTCTTTGTTTGAGAATGTCAATATTGATGGATTGTTTTTAGAAATGAATTCTAATAACGAAAGAATACGACTCGTTATTGATACGGATCCAGGTATTGATGACTCTCATGCAATTACAATGGCTCTATCCAGTCCTCACGTAAACATATTAGCAATAACTTGTGTACATGGAAACGCTTCATTAGAAAATGGTCTAAGAAATACTCATTATTTGTTACAAACATTAAATCGTACAGATGTACCGATATATAAAGGTGCTAAATGTTCACTCACTGGTGAGAATAGACATGCACCTCATGTTCATGGTGAAGATGGTTTTGGTAATGCTGTTAAAGATAAAAATATTCAATTAAATTTATTACAAGAAGAACCAGCTGCGGTAGCATTATGTCGATTGGCAAAAGAAAATGAAGGTGAATTAGTTATCGTGACTCTTGGCCCATTAACAAATCTTTTTCTGGCTCATCGTTTAGATCCAAAATTTAGTAAACGTTTGAAAGAGTTATATATTATGGGAGGTAATGGAACATTACCGAATAATTCAACCTTATCAATTGGATTTGAATTTAATTTTCGTTGTGATCCATTGTCTGCAGCTATTGTACTTGAAGAATTTAAGATTATGCCATTGATTATAACGTACGAATTAACTTGCATGTATAGCTTTCCTTATGAATATATTGATAGTTTATTTTCAAAAAAAAATACTAGCAAAAAAGCCGACTTATTTTATTCAATAACAAAATTTCTCTACGACTTTTATAAAGCAAATCCACAGCGAAAAGGATTAAAATCATCAGATTCAGTTGCAATGGCCTGCGTTATAGATAAATCTATTATACTTGAAACAAGAAAAATTTATGCTGTTGTTGAACAAAATGGAACACAAACTGGTGGACATATGATTAGTGATTGGTATGATCATTTTAAAAGAGAACCAAATGTAGAAATCGTTGAAAGTATTGATTTTGAAAAATTTAAAAACCTATTCAAATTATGTGTAGATGACTCTTAATTTTATTCGAAATTTATAAATTTCATTCATATTTTCTTTCAAATTTTAATCGAGTCTTAATGTATCACAAATCAAAAAATTTATAATAAATTTCAACAAAGTATGATTTAGATGAAACAGTCAAACATATCTTTTGAAAGTTTACTATAAACCCTCGATCAATCAAATTTTAACAAGATTATCTTCTACAATTGTAAAAACAGAAAATCTTGTCCGCACCGATTATCGAATTTGGAGAAATAACTCATAAAAACTCTATACACTGTCTTGCGATCCAGATTTCTCAATCTCGAAAAACCTTTCATAGAATTTTATAAAATATCATTATTTTCAAGAAGATCTTTCTTTCATTATTCTATTCTTCAAACATATACATATATAAAGAAGAATGTTTATCTGTCTGCTTGTCCGCTTCTAAGTCAATTCCGATAATAGCTAATGTCACCAAAATTTCTACAGTACTTACTTGAAACCAGAGGAAGACCATGGTAGGATCACCCCACCCCTCCCGTGGGTGTGAGTAGATGAGTTGATGAAGATTTCACCCAGGTTATGATACACTGCACGTTTTACCTATTATTGAAAAATATTGGTGAGTTAAGAAATCTCACATCCAACTAGTACCGTATCTTTTTTGTCACAGTGCGTGCTAATATGGTGTATAAAACTGAACGCCTATTGTACCTTTGATCTATCTATCTATCTATATAAAGAAAAATGTTTGTTTGATCGTGATACATTTTGGAACGATACGATCAAACGCAATTAAATTTTGTAGGAAATACTCTTTCATCCAGAAGACAGTTATAGGGTAGTTGTCGCTTCGAAATTTTCAATTCAGGACGTATTTGAGCTTCTTTGTTGGATTACTACAGTAAATACTTTTTTCAGGGAGTCTGCGTATGATTTTTTTTTGGTGTTGTTCAGAAAGCACGTGGCCAAGACAGGGTAAAGGTGGAGGAGTTCAAAGTGATGATTATGCGACTGACCCCATGATGAAAAAAATCCGAATGTGCCGAGTTTTCTCCACTTTTGCATAGAATATAAGCAATTTCAATGGGAGCCGAGGTGGAGTCAAATGTATCCATAACGTGGTCACAGAATTCGGATCTTAGAATAAATTTTCTGGCCGTTTATCCAAGAAATGAGTCATTTTAGTGTAGATGAATGGATCTGACAAAAATTACGATTGAACATAAAAAGGATTAAGAAGCAACAAGATGCTATTTTAGGTGCTACAGTAGGGTGGTGAATGCAGAAATGATGATAATGTAAGCGATAGGGGTATCAGATTTCATAGAATGTATTGAATACACTGTTGAACATAAAGAAGAAGGACACACGATCAACATACAACAATAGATGGATAGATAGATAGTTGATTGATAATGGTAGTCGACAAGAAGAAAAGGAATGAAAAAGAATTTAGAGTGAATAACAATAATAATGATTACAAGTAACGCGTCGCCCCATCGGGCCACGCTTATTTCACTCCTGAAAGGCGACGAAACATAGATCAAAAATAAATTACTACCACTCTCAGAAAACCTCCCAAACCATAAAAGTTGCCCTGTTTTGACGGGAGAGGTAAAAGTCGGTTTGATCTTTTATACTTATCCCGACCACTTGCCATTTCAATCTTTCGATTTAATAACTTAATAGCTTGTAGTAACATTTTCTGTTCTCCCGCATATATAGCATCTCGTTCTTACACTCATATCAGTTGCTTCTCCCTCGCCTTCAACTACCTCACCTTCATTTTTACTCGTCCCTCTATATTTCTCTTTCACTCTAAACCTATATACGCACCCGCTCTAACTTCTCACAATTTCCACATATTCTCCTCATAAGGCAGCTATGTAAATTTGCCACCATTTCATGGTAACACTTCCCTCTACCTCACAATTTTATCTACAATTCACTCATCATTTGTTCATTGACGCGAACCCCTCGCATATAAACCTCTCACCCACAATCTACTCATTTTCATTTCCCACTTCATCCGTACCGGTTCAATCCGTATCTGTCACTGTCACTCTTATAGCTTATAGTTTCCCTTCCATCTCATCTCATTCTACTGATCTCAACATTGTTTCTTCATCTACTTCACCCTTCTATCCAAAATTCACCCACTATCCTCGTCCTTCTTACCCGTACCATTCCTGTTCAATCTCACTGTATCAACGTCGATTTAACTCTTCCCAATATCTCATCTTCTTAAACTCAATCTACTCACCACCATATCAGCTCTCATTTAGGCAGCCCCCACTCCCATCCGTTTTCATCACCCACATAGTTTCTTTTTCTCTTTTCACCTCGCTGTTATCGTATTAACGTCACTCTTTCACTTCAATACCTTCTACTTGCATCATTCTCCTCGCTGACACCATTTAAACTCAATCCCTTCATAACCTTCATCTACATATTCGCCTCAATTATACCTTGTCAACCTGACCTTCAATCTTTCTATTACCTTACCCATCTACAATCAACTTGTCTATTATTGCCCTCCTTCTTAGTCACATCGCTCTGGATTCCACTTCTTATCACAACTTCTACTTCCTCGCCCTCTTCACCTGCATCATGTGGATCTCATCTTCTCATCCTACTACCATACCCTTCACTATCCAACTGGCCACGATCACCATCTCGCTATCCGGACCGCTCCCATTCAGATCTCTCACCATCACTTTAAAAGCTTCCTACCTATCCGCCTTATCATAATGTATCAATCCTACAAGCGCATGTAAAGGTTATACACTTAAGAAGGCGAAAATACGAAATCGATTTTTGATATATCTACTCATGGCTTTAACTGAGAAAATCGACCTTCAATTTTCTACAAACTCACTATAGAATTGAGTTCCTCGACCTACAAAACATTTCGTCAAGTTTGATGAACCACCAATAGAAGCATCAACAAATATATAACGCTATAAAGACTCCTCCTTTTAGCATTGAGAATAGTCTTTCTAGTCATACACACACCGTAGTTGGAAAATTCTATTACCTAAATACTTTTGGTGAACTTTACTTCCAGAACTCAATTTCTATCGACTCCTGACCTACGACCCAACGTTGAGGCAAATCGAAGTCAGATTGAAAGCTCAATTTCTCTTCACTCCAAAAACCTTTTTCTCCATGTTGCAAAACCTCGGCATATGACTACCGTAACCGAGACATAAGAGTTACACTTTCGACCAACCAGAACGCCGACAAATCGACGAGCAAATTCCGTTGTCAATACTCTTCCTTTCAGGATTGAGAAAAACCTGTCAAGAACATCTCTGGTGTATGTCGATATAAACTTGTCTTTTTCATGAAGTTTATTCTGGTAAATCCTACTTTGATCGAAAGAGAAAATATCGAATGATAAAAATGTCGAAAAAAACTGCTATAAAAATATCGAAGCATAAAAATGTAGAGCAATAAAAATATCGAAAGTTATAATGTCGAGAGATAAAAATGTCGAACGTAAAAAAATCGAAAACTGCAATGTCGACAGATAAAAATGTCGAACGTAAAAAAATCGAAAACTGCAATGTCGACAGATAAAAATGTCGACAAATAAAAATATGCAAATGTAAAAATGTCGATAGGTATAAATATCGAAACTATCTAAACTACTATTCAAATGAAAATAAATGATTTAATAAATAAACTTATTTCTTGTAAATAATTGGTGCATAGACAAAGTTTATTTTAACTAAATTAAATGTGAACAATTGAAAGAACTAAAGAAGCATATTAGATCAAACCGCCCAGTTGTCAATCAGTTTTTTTTTGCTCCAATGAGAAGTGAGAAGCCAGTAAGAAGATTGGAAGCATTCATTAAGCCACTGTTGTATCGATCATATAATGTGTTCATACGATTTTGCATTGCAGTTGAGCGTGTGTTCTTTTTTTTGGATGCTCCAGCAGCCCATTGAATAACCAGAGTGCTAATACGCCGTTCTTCTGCTTGTATGAATTTTATAAACTTCCAAATGTGGCTATGATTCTGCTGAATTCGATGGTTCATGCGGTTATGGTAACCTTCAATGACAACAAATAGTAGTTATTATCAAAATAAAGTTTTTTCTACTCGTACCTTCACAGCAGTTATTTGTTCTTATGTTGGTTTTTGACACGTTCCATATATCGATATCAATTAACCATTGCTTTTCAAAATAGGTCAATAATTGTTCCATCGATGAATTCGATAAATTCTGTACATCATCACGAATATCTTCATAACTACATAAAACTGTTTCATGTGGCATCAAAGACAAAGCCATTAATTTTTTGCAAAGAACACGAATAATTTCATTGTTTGAATATTCACTCTGAAGTCCTAAGTGTTGAATTTGTCGAAAAATACTTTGATTAAAGTGAAAATTGCATCCATAATGCTTTGATGCAGGAAACTAAAAAATAAAAAATTATTGAATAGAAAAAAAAAATTTTGTTAAGTAAAACATCAGAAATTTACCTCTGTTTTAACAACTGGGATTACACCGGACTCGAAATCTGTAAAAATACAATTTGGTGAAAATGATGTTTGTTTTTCTAATGCTAACTGTTTCAGTTCAAAAAAAATTTGACGATAGGTGCTTCCCTTTTTGTTTAACATCAATACGAATATGCACGGGACGCCTAAAACGAAAACGAGAAATGATCTTAAAAATTAGCGTTCGTTTTTTCTTACATATATCATAATTAACCCCATGAATAATGTATATTTGAGTAAAATATGGAGGCGTTTTTGAATAGGTACCATCCATATATACAACTGAAGATTTGAATAAAATATCAAGCTGAATATCACTGGCATACATTAAAAGTCGCTCACGTCGAACACGTGACTCATCAAATAGTAGAAAACGTTTTCCATCAGCTGTTAATTTGTATGAATCGGGAATATCAAATATACATGATTGCGGCAATGCAGGCAGAAGTTTTTAGCGAACTTTGGCAAATCCTTGATCTAAAAATAAGAATTAAAAAATCATCAAATACGACATGCTTTATAGTAACTTACAAATTTCTTGACTGGTGGGGAAAGTAGCTAAAGCAGAAATACTTAATGGTGCTTTTGCTATTTCCTGTTCATATATCATATTAATCGGAGTTAATTCATCAACAACACGTTGTTTTATTTGTTGACGAAGACGTATTGTTGAAATTATATCGGAACTTGTTTCATGATTATGAGTACCTTTACCACCACATAAATAAGTATCATTTTCATCTGTTTGAATACGAATTGGACAACCACTAACAGCACACATCCAGTACTTCTTCTTTGTCGTTTTCTTATTACATTTGAATATATAATCATTCATAACCAACATTTGTTGGCGCTTGTTTGATAAAATAAAAGATATTTTTATATCTGTACTAGTAGACGGATCTGTTACGGCCGACATGATATATTGTAAAGAATGTGAATGTTAAGTACATTAATAAAGTTGTTTGTATGTTATCTATACCTTTGTTCAATGTTGTTTAACAAAGGCCGTTATTTTTGTAGAGAATGGATCACGTAATAACCAATAACAATAATTTTGAGATGATCATATCATATCAATCGGTTTAGGATGCCATCTTCGTTCCAGTTATTAACCGTTCTTGTCTTTAAATATCATTTCATTAACTTCAAATGTTCAAAGTATAATAAAATACATGTTTCGATATTTTTATATTTCGACATTTTTTTTCGATATTTTTATTTTCGACATTTTTCTTTCGACATTTTTACCTTCGATCTTTTTACCTTTCGATATTTTTACATTTCGACATTTTTACCTTTCGACATTTTTGCTTTCGACATTTTTCTTTCGACATTTTTACTTTCGATCAAAGTAGGGTGAATCTTTATTCTTTATGAAACAGCTAAATTCATAGTAATTCTGACACCAGCGGCTTATATATGTCTTGTCATACTTCTTAAACGTATGAAACGAATTTAATAATAAAAAAGAATGTGAGAATGATAAGAAGAATAAATATTAAACTGACGTTATATGACACATACTATTATCTTGCTGTTTTTTGTGTTTTCTTACGTCATGAGCTTTTACACGAGTAGATAAAAGCATCGATTAGAATTGTCTTCAATCGTTGAACTGTTGTTCTTTTAAATTTCATTACAAGGTTTTCTATTGAAAAAAAAAATGGGTGGTGTTAATTCTATGTTTGGATCATATACAGAAGAAGACATTGAAAAAGAAATTGCAAATTTCACTCCTAGTTTACCTGTAGCCGAACTTATGAATGGTGGATTTATCAAACTCCAAGGTGCTGGTGGATTTTTCAATCCAAACTCTCTTCTTGACCCTAGTTGGTTACAAGGTAAAATGACAGTACAAGAATACTACCAAGCAATTGATTATATTAACAAATGTACGGGTAAATCTCAAATTGGCCTTAGTAAGGCATACAAAGTACCCGAGCGAGCGACGCGTGCACAGTTACGATATCAGGCAGGCTTGGCTGCAGTTGAAGAAATCAACAAACGATATTCATCAGTTCATTTCACTTATCAACCAACGACTCAAAATATGCAAGTTGATATGTCATATAGTACTGATCCTGCTGTGCACTTTGCACAACAAAATGGAAGTACCATTGGTCACGCAGCAATAACAGTACTTTACATTGCTGTCAAATAAATTGTTTCTTTGATTCGATTTTGCTTAAAATACATTCCAACTAATTTAGCTTCGTATAGAAATGATTTAATACAAGTAACGTGAGTCGTTCCGACTCTCTTGATCTTCGATTGAATCTAGTCTAATTATTATCCATCATTACTTGTTGGATCCTGTTTTGAGAACTATCGCTGAATATATACATGTGTACAAATAAACTGAACAATATTGTTAGTGACCATCAATTTATAATTGTAAAAAGACCTAGTCTTTATATTTTATGTTAAGGTTTTCAAAAGTGAACTGTAAGGAGCAGTTCATAGTCAGTCGTTAGTATTCCTACGGATCGCCACTCTCGACTGCTCAATTTCATGTATTAAGTGGGTAGAAATTAAAGCAGTGTTTAATTTTCTTGTTAAGAACATATTTTAATGGTACTGACAAGACCTACGAAAAATGCATTTTATACTCATGCAAAACAATTGGGTCAGAATTTTACACGATATAATGGTAATAAAACTCACAGATATGTGATGCTAATTCTCACTCTACTTAAAGTCAATTTCTTTCACATTTTCCTTCAAGATTGTCTTCTATCTGAAACTACAAATTCAGTACTAAGTCAGTCATCATGACTATTCTTCACTCGTAGTTCCTCATTGTTGTATGTGTTTATTTCGTATAAAGCTTCCGTTACTGCACTGTAAAAGCTATCTCATAAAATCTTGATGAAAGTATTCTATTAGCTTTGAATATAACTGTCCGCATTTTTATCGTCGTGTCATTGAAGAATGTAACATGTATATTTCTACAAGCTTTTACACCTAGAGTGGAAAGATAGAAATCCTAATCTAAAACATTGATTCCAAATCAGTCGATATAGGCAAGATGAATCTGACAGACTGAAGTAGTTTTGATCGATATTTCATAAAACTCAAGGAAACATAACTAATATCTAACAACTAAAATATGAACCTTGCTCTCCACTAAACTACATAAAAGTTGATTAACAATTGATCATTTCATTTTTTCAACCTGTATGCATTCACACTATAAATACTACTATTACTATACTTAGAGCCTTCGAGTATAGTACATCACTGTAAAAAAAAACCGCAGAGTAATAAACCTATAAAGCGTTTATGAAAGTGCAACGTATAACAAACCCTTTTCTCCCGTTTATGAAGTCATTATAAACTCTGCTATAAACCCAATAAAAAGGGAATATCGAAGGGTACATGAACTTTAAACATTGACCAAAAACCGTTGATGAAACGGTTTATGGCACTCGTAAACCCTTAAAGGGATTGTTATACGTTGCATTTTCATAAACCCCTCGAAAACGTTTATGAAAGCTACATATTCATCTATCCAAATCTTCAAATAACCTTCGTAGAAGGGTATTTGGAATTCATATACTCTGGGAAGAAACTCATAAAGGGTACATTATTATACTCTCTGAAGTCAATCAACCCTACATTCCGTATTGGAAAACATATATGAACATGTATATCATTCTCATGAATCCCTACAAGGGTTTCAGGAAAGGTTGATTCATGGATAGAATCTCACTACTAAATCTCAAAAGGGTTTCAGGAAAGGTTGATTGATGGGTAGAATCTCACTACTAAATCTCAAAAGGGTTTTAGAAAAGGTTGATTCATGGGTAGAATCTCACTACTAAATCTCAAAAGGGTTTCAGGAAAGGTTGATTCATGGATAGAATCTCACTACTAAATCTCAAAAGGGTTTCAGGAAAGGTTGATTCATGGATAAAATCTCACTACTAAATCTCAAAAGGGTTTCAGGAAAGGTTGATTGATGAGTAGAATCTCACTACTAAATCTCAAAAAGCTCTTTGAAATAGTTAATACTTGGGGCATATTAAAAGTAGTGGTACCGACCCTGGAATATTTTCCAGCAGGCTTTAAGAAATTTTTTCTCTAAATATTCTGACAGTCTAAGCCGTTCTCTATAATTCTCTCATATCTCATAAATCTTCAAATGACATTATAATATTGAAAACAGAGCAAAAGTAGTGAGGAGTGCACAAAAAATACTTTCTCAAGCAACTTTACCAAGTTTTTATCAAAGTACACGAAATGCAAAAATAGTTATTTTCACATCGTTCGATAGTGCCCATTGACCTTTACAAAAATGTCTATATTAAAAATCTTTTCGCGATAAAATTCATGAAGCACTACATGAGGAATGTATATAAAGCCCGCATTTTCTACAGCTTTCTTACAAGGAAATGATGACTTCTTTCTCCATAGAAAACTGTAAAACATGATTTTTTGTGTACTTCTCACATTATTTTCAATGAATTTTATTGCGAAAAGATTTTTAATATAGACAATTTTGTAAAGGTCAACGAGCACTATCGAACCATGCGAAAATAACAATTTTTGTATTTCGTACACTTTGATAAAAACTTGATAAAGTTGCTTGAAAAAATAGTTTTTGTGCACTCCTCACTATTTTTGCTCTGTTTTCAATATTATAATGTCGTTTGAAGATATGTGAAATGTCATAGAATTATAGGGAACGACTTAAACTGTTGGAATATTTTAAGAAAGAATTTTTTAAAGCCTTCTGGAAAATATTATAGGATCTGTATCACTACTTTTGGTATGCCCTAAGTCGATTGGTAGAGTCCCATTACTAGACCTCAAGAGGGTTTCGAAAAGATGGATAGAAAAGGACAGTTGCGACCTTATGCTCGATTAGGATTCGGCACAATAGAAATACAAGAAAGATCAGATTCCTAGCTTTGGAAAGAGTTTACAAAAGTGTAGCGAGAACATACTAATCAGTCTATGAAGCCGTTCATGATCATAAAAGCGTACGATCAAAGGTATTATCTGATCAAAACTCGGGATTCGCAATTGAGAAAACTCAGTAGAAACACTTACAATACTAATCAGAACGAAAACATTTGAAACAAAGTGTATAGATCTAGTATATGAATGAAGAGACAGAAGTAAGAAGGAGCGCAAAACAATACGGTCGTATAAGTTTAAGAAACGTACAAGATTATAAGAGAAGCGCAGAAGAAAGAAAACTATGATGAGGCGTATTTTCGAAGCACGTAACTTAGTTCTTTGAAATTTGATATAGGATAATAACCGTGATCTCACGAAGTTTTTTCATTGCACTCGTTTATAAGAATTACAGCGTTGAGAATCAAAAATTATGGGAGAAATTTTAAACTGAAAGAAAAAAGATTTACTCCTGGCTTAAGACTGAATTCTTAATGTAGAAAAAAGTTGGATAGAAGTTCTAGAATCGAAAACTATATTTGCACTAACTCCTCAACACTTGGTTTTGAACGTAGAGAATAAAAACACGGAAGAAATTCTAACCTGATTGGATGCAACGTCATCGCATCTTTAGATGTTATTTGATCATCAAGAAAAAAAAACAGATGAAGAAAACTATACAAATGAAGAAGAATATATGATTGATGATTGAACACTCAAGTCGTAAAATCAAAAAGATAAAGTTTAGGAGAATATAAGAATCAAAAACATGATTTCATTCATTGGAAAAAAAAAGTTTCTTGTCGACTGACCTTGAAAAGAAAAGCGGTGCAATGTAGAAAAGGAACAAAGAAGTGTATTTTACTGCTTAATCAAGACTCATCTGACGATTTAGAAAAGACAAACATCGAAAAGATATAAGTCTCGAGAAAAAAACATAACTCAATTTATTTGCCTCAGCTCAATTAATAAGTTAGAATGAAAGAGGAGAAACTAAGGATCGAACTGAAAATACTAGTTTGCCTCATTTTGAATGATTCAGTGTTGGAGTTAAAAATAATTTTTAAAAAATTTGATTATTATACCTGAAAAGCTGTAACTCGGATAGAAAAGTGAGCCAGTTGTAACTCGAGTTGAAACTGCTTTTTTGAAAAGTTAATTGATTATAACAGAAAAGTTAAAAGCAGGTCAATTTTAACTTCAATACTGAACAATTCACCTATGATTGAAAAGAGAAGAAAATCGAAATAAGCTACAAAACGAATAGAATAGTTAAACTCGTTGCACAAGATCTTTTCCATGATTTTAACAAGAAGAAAGATAGAAACAGTTGTATGACTGTAGATGATGTAGACACAAAGGTCTCACATGCATCTGATCGATCAGAAAAACAGAGAGATCAAAGAAATCGCAAAAGTCAAGAACATCGATTTACGCATTGTGTCATATTCAACTAATGCTTTCCAAAGAAAGACGAACGAAAGAAATTATGGTATTCGAAAGATAGTTTTCTGTACTCTGTAAAATCTATTAATAGTTAGTCAACGAGAAAAGAGACAAGAAATGAAAGAATTTCGAATGGGCAGTCTTGCTTATTATTAAAGATTAATTTCATGATTTAGAAAATAAGAAATATAAAAGGAATGAGCGAATTGACAAGAGATAGCTTTACTTATTAGTCAACTCTCATTTGATCATTTTGAATAGAAGAAAAGAAGAGATATAAAGATACTCAAGATGGATAGTTCTCCTTGTTCTGCAAGACGAAATTGATGATACCAAACAGCAAAAGAAGAAAAATTAAAAAACTGAAAAAGAAAGTTTCTTTTTCTCTTCAAAAGGAAGTTGATAATTTTGAAAAGAAAAAGAAAATCAGAAAGATCAAGCAATTAAAGATAGATAGTTACACTTATTATTCAGCTCTAATTTGTTGATTCTGAGAAGAAAAAAATGAAAGAAATAAAGAAACTAAAAATAAATAGTTCTTCGCTTTTCACAAGACCAACTGATAGTTGCCACAAAAAAAGGTCGAAAGGTATCAAGAAATTCGAAAAGGATAGATTCACCTATAGCTCAACTTTCATCTGATAATTTCGAAAAGAAAACGCTGAAGACATTTTAAAAAATTGGAAATAAATAGATCTTATTTTCGAAGACAAATTTGATACGTCCGAAAAGAAAAAGAATGCAGCAAATCAAGTAATTTAAAAAAGGTAGTTTCTCCTCTTGCTAAGAAGTAAATCAATGATTTCGAAAAGAAAAATTAAAATCGATCAAGAATCGAATATGTTTTTGTCTATTACTGATTTAAGCCTTTTTCGATTATTTCGAAAAGAAAAAAGCAAAAGAAAGAAATTGAAGAGAATAATGGCATACATTGCTTCAAACATGGTCAACAATCTCGAAACGAAAATGATCAAATAAATTAAAGAATTTAGAAAAGGATAGTTTCAGCTATTACCAAACTTACATCAGATGATTTGAAAAGGAACCATACAAGACAAAAAATAATTGAGAATTGATAGTTCTCATTATTCCTCAACATCAAGTAGATGATTGTAAAAAGAAAAGAACGAAAGAAACGAGAGAATTATAAAATGATAGTTTCAAGTATTCCTCAACTCTTATCTCACCATTTCAAAATTTAAAAAAAGGAAGGAAATAAGTTAACCGAGTTAAATATTTTCCCTTATTCTTCAAGATGAAGCTCATGATTTTTAATCGCAAAAGACGAATGAAATAATGAAGTAAAAAATTGATAGTTGTTTTTATTCTCTAAAGCTGTAATGATGATTTTGGATAGAATGAAAGAGAGAAGAATTATGGTAGTAGAAATGTTATTGTCTTTGATTACTCAACATTTAATTAATAATGTCGAAGAGAGATAGACTAAAAAGAGTCAAGAACATGAAAAAGATGATTTCAGCCATTGATCAACATTCTGTTGCCCATTGTGGAAGTGAAAACACGAAAAATTTGAAGAATTGAAAAATAATATTTTCAATTATTGTTTAAAGATCATGGAATTTTTCGAAATAGGACATAGAATAGCTTGGTATGATGTTTTCAGAAAAGATGTATGGATCATTTCAGAAGTGAAAAAAGGAAAACATGAGAAAGAGTAATGAGATAATTAGTAATCATTTGTTTTATAATGTGAAACACGTTACTGACCGAGAAATGGACGAAATTACGATGATGAATGTTTGAAAATGATGCTACTGTTACAGAAGTTTCCTGTATGATTAGGAAAAGAGCTGATTATTCAGAATATGACTTAATTAAAATTAGCGGAATGATACTACATTGAGAAGAACTTCTTATGAACCGTTATCGAACTGAGGAAATGAAGTTCTTAATGGATATGATATATACTTGTTTGTTTTCATAGAAGAAATTTGAATGCGGTCAAATATTTCTGCGATGAAGCTATTCTGACTGCTTTATACATTATAGGATGTGTCGGTCAGGTTTTTCGCTCTAAAAAATGAGAATGTTCGAGGAGCTCGTTTTATTCGATGGAACGCTTGGTTCAGTCAAGTGGATTAGTGAGTTTTAACTTTTAATTAATCATAAGACAATGTTAATTATTAATTAATATGACTACATCAGAGAGCGAATAGAATCGAATTTTTCTTGATCGAGTTCCATTCGATTCAATTCCAGTAGCAATACTTTCCACTAATCAAAAGTACACTATACATCAATAGTTGTTTTCTCAAACAATCTGAATTCCATGTTAAAGTTGATACTTATATGAATTAATCTTTATTCATATATTTCGAACTAAAAATTTTTTATATTAGTACATCAGAACGAGCAGTTTATAATGTTGGTATCAATTTTACAGCATTATTCACGATTTTTTACTACATTTTAGAAAAATTGGAGAAATTTAATGCAAAAAAGGAAACAAAGAATTCTGCCACATTGAAGTGTTCCATTATTATAAGCAAAGAATAGTCTAATTGTTATGAAGAGAAAACGACAATGCTATAAATGGAGATTAAATCAAGCATGTACAATAATCAATAAAAACTGGTTTTGTTTTTGCCGATGGAATCATATTTTTTTCATTAATAATAGTTCAATCATTCATTTTCATCTCAAATTAGTCTATGTTCAGCTATCTATTAGAAAATTAGTTCGAGCTTGGTTCGATTCAGTTTGTTTTCGCTCTGTGGACAATATTAAGCCGAGACCTATGTTAAAAATTTTCAAAGCTAAATATTTCCCATTTTTATTTAAGAAAAATGCATGTTGCTTCGTGATTTTATGCGCTCTATTAACTTTTATTTAAATCATGAAAAATTACATAGAATAGGCAAAAAGTGTTTTGTATGTTAAAGGATTTTAAAGAAATCTATAAATTTTATACATTTAAAGAAAAATTGAAGGAAAAGTTTTGCATGAAAATGAATCAAGAATGATGTGTTAAGCACGACGTTTTCGTTTGTTTTGATATGTTTAAATTTGTTTTTGTTTGAAAGAGTATCTCAGGATACAGGGCATGACGAAGTTCGTTTTTGTAAATACTTATTTCTTAAGTAGAAGAGAGGGGGTCACAAGTTTCATGACTTAAAAAGCTCTCTAAAAATGGGTGTTGAATTATACAAATCTCTATAGATGTTATAAAAACGAAAAATCGTTTTCATTTTTTTCAAAATAAGCATATTTTTCAAGAAGAGGTTAATAAAAATCATCGAAAATGTTGAGCAAAACGGAGGTGCCGAAGAAAAACCAATGTTGTTCCTGGAATATCCGAAGATGGACCATTTTCTCATCCATTTATCTCAATTTCAAATATTCAGACAAAAATTTACTTTTTTGGAGTCAGGGATGCCTTAAACCATTCCAGTTTATCGAAGCACAATGAACCATTTAGTGTTTGCCTATTCAAACCTTTTAGTCCGGAAGTAGAATACTATATTTTTGCTTGAAGAATGAAAAACTTTCTGTAGTACCATAGAATGACACATCGTTTTGACATTAGCATGGAACAAACTACCCTCAATCGTACAATAAAAAACCATGCTGAGGTTAACGTATAATAATCTACTCTTAAGCCCATAATGATAAACCCTTTTTTTATGATCGAAGAATAGTCTATATCTCCATAATTAAAATAATAAACCCTTTTACCAAGAGTGTAGAACAATCTACCCCCAAGCGTTTAATAACAAATCCTTTTATTAAAAGCGTACAAGAATCTACTCTCATAAATAGAATAATAAACCCTTTTATTAAGAATGTGGCGCAATCTACCCTTAAACCGATGGTAATCTATCCCTATAAGTAGAATAGTAAACCCTTCTATCAAGAATGAGGAACAATCTACCCTTAAACGTGAAACAACAAACCCTTTTGTTAAATGTGTAGAACGATCTGTCTTCATAGATAGAATAATAAACCCTTCTATCAAGAATGAGGAACAATCTATCCTTAAACGTATGGTAACCTATCCTAAACATGTACTAATGTACCCTTTTATTAAAAGCGTATAAGAATCTACTCTCATAGATAAAATAATAAATCCTTTTATCAAGAATGTGGAACAATCTACCCTTAAACGTAGAGTAATATACCGAAAAGATAGATTAGGAAACCATTCGGTTGAAAGCATGGGGCAATCTATAAGTGAACGTAGAATAATTTACCCTTTTATTGCAATCGTAGAACAGTCTACGTTTAGAAGTAGAATAATCAATCGTTTGGTTGAAAGCGTAGAACAATCTACCGTGAATGTAGAATAATAAATCGTTTTATTGCAATCGTGCAACAATCTACTCCTAAAAGTAGAATAATCAGCTCTTTGGTTGAAAGCGTGGAATAATCTACCCATAAACGTACAATAATAATTCCTTTTATCATTACCGTAGATTAATCTTCAGTTAAAAGGAGATTAACAAACCTTTTTGATGAAAATGTTGAGTAATAAACCCTTGAATCGGCATTATATACCCCTTGCGTTTTCATATACCTTTATCGTCATAAACCGTTTGATTCATAATCCCTTCCAGGATAGATGCCCAGAAGATATACCCTTGAAAGAGTTTTTGATACGGTTTCTACCGTGCAACGATTGATTATTCTACCGTTTTTTTTTACAGTGTAGAGTTGTTGTTGAGACTTGTGCAGTAACCCATATCTCACTTGTAATTGCTGTTATCGTCGTTTTCATCTCTTTATAAATATTAATAATGCATTCTTGCATAGCCGCTGCGTCTTTGATCCAACCATAAACAGCCATAATTAAACTAATTGATATCAATAACTTGCTTTTATTGAATGAGATGAAATCTAGCACATAAATGATAATATTAATGGGCTGTTTGAGATAAAAATCGACGCATATCTGTTGATACGGTACGATTGATTGATTTCCAATAGATTTTACACAACTTGTTTGTGATTCATAATGACAAATATACCCAGATCGATGACGCACGACCGTAAACGGCCGTGTACCAATGGTTTACGACGAAAAACGATAGCAGTGCACAGTGATCGTTTATGGTAGTCGTATACGACGTTTTACGGTATAGTACGCTCATCATAAACAATCACCGTACATGTTCGCCGTCTACGACTACCGTAATAATACGGCGACTGTAAACGATACTCGGATACACATGTAAAAAAAAACGACCAATAATCTGATTATAATCGATTTTTTTGTTAAACACGATCTAAAAGAGAGTGTTGAAGTGATTAAGTGTAGAAATTTGGACCCCCTCCTCCCACAGACGTGACAGACATCCTTAGCAACGAAGCGTCACCGACGTGACAGACACCCCTAGCAACAGCACATCACAGACGTGACAGACATCACAGACCGTGACCGACAGGCAAGAGTACCATCTCAAAACGTAACCTACATCTTAATGTACTAATTAATTATTAGATTAGTTTTCAACTAATTAATTGGATTTAATTGATTATTTGAGTTTTAATTATTAAATTCGTATTTAATTAATTAATTCGTGTTTACTTAATTAAATACCTATTGCAGATCGTGACCAACATCTAAGCTGATTAATTAATTCGCATCTAATTGATTAATTATCCGTTAGAGACAGGATGTTGAGCTCATCATAGAGAGTGAGAAACGTGATCTAAAGTCATCACATATTGTGACAGATAACTTCAAGATACTATCAGGGGTCATGTATAACTCAAGTCTAGTTAAAATATCGATGGAGTATCTTCTCATTGAAGTTCTATGGTTTATAGTCAGGAATAATGCGGAAGCATGCCCAGTTATACATAAAACACCAATTTTTTTGAGAATTACCAACAATGAGTGTATCGTGTTTCACATTTTTAATCCTGAAGGGATTGCGCTGAAAGCTTTTGTGATTAAAAATCGATTATAATGACACGATTATCACCAGATTTTCATCAGATTTATAATCTAAAAAAAATCAATTCGCACCGATTTCCAAATTTTAATCAATTATAATCAATTCTTTTGGATTAAAAATCTGATGAAAATCTGGTGATAATCATGCCATTATAATCGATTTTTAATCACAAAAAAATCGATTTTAATTGGTTGATATCTTTTAATCTATTTTAATCTACTATTATTCATTGCTCTGCCTCAATCCATCATTATCTATTAATCTATTAAAATCTATTATTACTTACTGTTAGTCGACTATAATCTATTATTACCTATTACTAATCGATTATAATCTATTATCATTTATTATTAATTGATTATAATCTATTATCATTTATTATTAATTGATTATAATCTATTATTATTTATTAATCTATTATGATCGTGTCTAAAATGTGTACTCTACCATAGATTTGAACATAACACATGTTCATGGCCGTGACGTTACCACTGCACCAAAATTACCCAACTTTGATAACGTTGGAACCCCTATATAAATTGTTTCAAACTAAGATGGTGTAATTACATAGTACATCAATTTTGATAAATTGTAATCAATTATTATCAATTAATTCTAAAAATTCCGCTGTAATCGATTTTTTGGATTAAAATCAATTAAATTTTATTAATCCTGTTACGACTTGATTCCACAAAAAAGCGAAAAGCCAACCATACCTAAACATACATAATTCGATTTGCCTACAGTCCAGCCGAATAATTCTCAACGCTAGCTTCTGTGCTGTATGTAGCTTAAACCAGCCGAAAAAAAAATCGACATTTTTTTACCAATTTTTAATCGATTATAATCGAAAACAGGTGAAATAATTGATGAAAATCCAGCTTTTTAGATTATCTGATTAAAATCGATTAAAACCGTATGATTTTAATCGATTTTTAATCATTTTTTAGTCGATTTTAATCAAAAAACATTTGATTTTCTGTTGCATTTTGTTACAGGGAAAAGACATGCGTTGTTGAAACTACGAACTTTGCCGAAAAATGTGCATACTTTCAATTCTCCAAAAATATTAGCTACTGTTTTCGTTTTCCCTTAATCTGTCACTCATCCTACACCGTTGAATATCACATATGTAAAATTCAAGTCATAATATGTCGACTAAATAAAACAAGATCACTAACATATATATCTCGCACAGATAAAAGATATGGGAACTTTTATTATACAATTTGTACGTTGCAAAACGATTCAGGCGTTTCAAATTTATTTTATTTGTTTCATCCAAATGATCGGTTTTTAATACAAACTAAAGTAGAAATTACTTTTAATTAATTTGATTAAAAATCTATTTCTCTGGTTTCATCTTAAAAATATGATTTCTTTCGATTATATTGAAAATTCTTTTTAATTGATTTGATTGAAAATCTATTTCTCTGATTTCATCCAAAAAATCTGATTTCTTTGGATTATTTAAAAAATTATCTATAATCGATTTGATTAAAAATCTATTTCTTTGATTTCATCCAAAAAATCTGATTTCTTCGGATTATTTGAAAAATCATCTATAATCGATTTGATTAAAAATCTATTTCTCTGATTTCATCCTGAAAATCTGATTTCTTTGGATTGTATCGAAAATCCTTTTTAATTGATTTGATTAAAAATCTATTTTTTCGGATTTTTCGTGAATAATTGATTATAATCGATTTATTTTTGAGAAAATCAGTGAAAATTGATTATGCTGTTATTTTTAATCCGAAATTGTTCTGTTTCATCGATTTTTCCTGATTTTTTCTTGAATAATCGATTTTAATCGGATTTTTAGCTAATTTTTTTTACATGGGTAAGTTGTATCAAATATCTCAACTAATGCAGACTTTCATCTTTTAATATACAATAAATTTATTTATTTTTCTATTATAGATTGATTTAAATATGGCAAGCAGCGGTAGATTTGGTATTCAATGGAATTGATGGCTATCTGGGCGGTAAGAGAAAGGTTTAGTGCAAATTATGATGTACGAAACCTTTAATTTAAATTTAGAACAAAGGTTCAGCACAAAGGGTCTGTACTGAACCTTGTATATCTGTTTATGGAATAGATTTTGTACAAAAACCATTATATCTCTTTTTCTGAAAATGATTTTCAATGAAACTTGGGTTTTACAAAACCAAAAAGAGTATCTTACCAAACCTAAAACAGGTTCTTCCCCTCGATACGCGGTGAGATCCTTTTTGGGTTTCGTAGAACACGAGGTTTAGTACGAAACTTTTCCTACAAAACCTTTATTTCAGTTTTCCGAAAATGGTTCTGTGTTAAACCTCGTTTTCCACGAAATCAAAAATGGATCTTATCGTGTATCGAGGTGAAGAACCTTTTTAGGTTTGGTAAAGTCTCTTTTTTAGAGTGTACTTTGTAGAGCTCGACAAGGCGAGTCGTTTAAATAAAGTAAAAGTCGATTCTGGTGAAAAATGGAAAAAATATCTTCAAAATACTGAGAAGGCCATTTATTCTGCTGCACTCATTATATATGACAGAGAAGAAGAAAAAGAAACGAACGAATATCTTCTGTGTTCGCTTACAGATTATAGTATTTTCCATGCCATACATGTCATTTGTAAATTCATCTCCACCATAGTTATATTTTACAACAAGATGTTAATTTCTCTCATCTTTAATAGAATTTTTCTTGATTAATAGGCTAATCAGAGTACATTAGAGAATGGGACGAATGTGGAGTACACCTAAAAAAAAAATAAACAACATCACCGACTAATTATTTTATTATAACAATAGCCGTCTTCCATCCAATGATGAATAAATTATTATGATAAAGGTCAGATAAAATAAATCAATTAAGACTAACCCTATAATAATTCATCGTATTTCAACATAAAACTATATTCTTCTTCTTTTTCTCATCAATTAAATGAATTATTTCTATCTATATTGAATAACTTTTACTGTTCCACATCTACTAGTTATTCAATATAAATAGAAATGATTTATTCAATTCATGAGATTTCTTTTTCTTCTTCTTTATTAATATAATGAATTGTTGTTGTATTGGAACAGGACAATAATTCATTATATTAATAAAGAATTCTTTTCTTTTACGAAGCATGTCGGATGACTATATATCTGACACAGAGAAACTCTTCATGTTGAAAAACACAAACTATGCCGTAAAGGTCGTCATACCATACATATACATACTCACATACACATACGTATATGTATGGGTTACCTTACTGGTGGGCATCGTCCCATTGTGTTCTTTCAACTTGACAGAGTTTCTCTGTACGCGTGCGCGTGTTTCTTAATTAAAAAATTATTTTCTATTTTTGTGAATGTGTATTTTCCAAATAGAAACAAAAACACACAATTACAATTTCTTTCTTTCAATTTCAACGTTTTTCTTATATATTTGAAGATGTGGGTGATTTTCAGGTAGTACACGTTGTCCTATATCCAGAGCACGTTCATAAAATGAAAGTGCTTTTGAATAATCATCCATTTTGGAATACACCAAACCAATATTATTGTAAGAAGTAGCCAAATCAGGATGATTTTGAGGAAGAGTTTTTTGTCGAATGTCAAGTGCTTTTTCATGAGATGAAAGTGCTTTTGAATAATCACCCATGTCGTCATACACAGAACCAATATTATTGTAAGAAGTAGCCAAATAGGGATGATTTTGAGGAAGAGTTTTTTGGTAGATTTCAAGTGCTTTTTCATGAGATGAAAGTGCTTTTGAATAATCACCCATGTGGTCATACATATTACCAATATTATTGTAAGAAGTAGCCAAATTAGGAAGATTTTCAGGAAGAGTTTTTTGTAGTATTTCCAGTGCTTTTTCATGAGATGAAAGTGCTTTTGAATACTCTCCCATTTTGTCATAAACTTGTCCTATATTTCCGTAAGAAATAGCCAGATGAGGATGATTTTCAGGAAGAGTTTTTTGGTAGATTTCAAGTACTTTTTCATAATATGAAAGTGCTTCTGAATAATCACCTATGTTGGCATACACATTGCCAATATTATTGCAAGATTGTGCCAAATCAGGATGATTTTGAGGAAGAGTTTTTTGTCGAATGTCAAGTGCTTTTTCATGAGATGAAAGTGCTTTTGAATAATCACCCATCTTGTCGTACACAGAACCATGACATGCATAAGAAGTAGCCAAATCAGGATGATTTCGAGGAAGAGTTTTTTCGTAGATTTCAAGTGCTTTTTCGTAATATGAAAGTGCTTCTGAATAATCACCCATTTTGTCATATACACCACCAATATTATTGCAAGATTGTGCCAAATCCGGATGATTTTGAGCAAGAGTTTTTTGTCGAATGTCAAGTGCTTTTTCTTGAGATGAAAGTGCTTTTGAATAATCACCCATGTTGTAATACACACCACCAATATTATTGTAAGAAGTAGCCAAATGAGGATGATTTTCAGGAAGAGTTTTTTGTCGAATATCCAGTGCTTTTTCATGAGATGAAAGTGCTTTTGAATAATCACCCATGTTGTCATACACACTACCAATATTATTGTAAGAAGTAGCCAACTCAGGATGATTTCGAGGAAGAGTTTTTTGATAGATTTCAAGTGCTTTTTCTTGAGATGAAAGTGCTTTTGAATAATCACCTATTTGGGAATACACCAAACCAATATTATTGTAAGAAGTAGCCAAATAGGGATGATTTTCAGGAAGAGTTTTTTGGTCAATTTGAAGTGCTTTTTCATGAGATGAAAATGCTTTTGAATAATCACCCATGTTGTAATACACACCACCAATATTATTGTAAGAAGTAGCCAAATGAGGATGATTTTGAGGAAAAGTTTTTTGTAGTATTTCCAGTGCTTTTTCATGAGATGAAAGTGCTTTTGAATACTCTCCCATTTTGTCATAAACTTGTCCTATATTTCCGTAAGAAATAGCCAGATGAGGATGATTTTCAGGAAGAGTTTTTTGTAGTATTTCAAGTGCTTTTTCATAATATGAAAGTGCTTCTGAATAATCACCTATGTTGGCATACACATTGCCAATATTATTGCAAGATTGTGCCAAATCAGGATGATTTTGAGGAAG
>JAJEKB010020870.1:807625-870821 GCA_022393335.1 Macrotrachela quadricornifera | reverse complement strand
TCAAGTGCTTTTTCATGAGATGAAAGTGCTTTTGAATAATCACCCATGTTGTCATACACACCACCAGTATTATTGTAAGAAGTAGCCAAATCAGGATGATTTTGAGGAAGAGTTTTTTCGAAGTTTTCAAGTGCTTTTGCATAATATGAAAGTGCTTTTGAATAATCACCCATTTTGTGATACACACCACCAATATTATTGTAAGAAGTAGCCAAATCATGATGATTTTCAGGAAGAGTTTTTTGGTAGATTTCAAGTGCTTTTTCATGAGATGAAAGTGCTTTTGAATAATCATCCATGTTGTGATACACATTACCAATACTAGTGTAAGAAGCAGCTAAATCAGAGTGTGTAGGAGAGAGAATCTTCTGATTGATTTCAATCGATTTTTCATAAAATGTAATTGCTTGTGTATATTCTCCTTGACCATCCTTAATCATTCCGAGCATATAATAAATACTTGCTTCTTCACGCTCATCAAATTTTTGATCAAGCATAATTTCACACACTTGTTTAGCTTTATCAAATTGTCCAAGTTTAATTAATAAATTACCCATTCGACGCCAACCTTTCAGATGTGGAAATGTCTCTTTGCGTATCTGTTCAGTTAAACTATGTAAATCAGGATCATTATCACTTGTTAGTGTTAATTGCACTTCCCAGAGGCGATTGTTGTTGTTGTTGTTGTCCATTTGTTTTATATCTCGAATTCGAAAAATCGAGTGCATGGAGAAGAGAATTTCTTCTTCACCTTTAAAATGACTAACATCACGGACATTAGAGAAAGATATAGATGGTATCGACGGATCTATAGTTATTTCAAAAAGGATTCCTATCAGATTAGGATTTTCTGTATTACTTTCAGCAAAAGCAAGCGATACTTGTCGATTCATGCTGGTGGATAAAAAATTATTAAAAGATATTAAACCACCTTTTGTTTTAAATAATTTATCAAAGTCTGTTTGTAAAAGACCTTGACCACGATACACAATAAATGTGTGCGAATGAGTAAGTCCACCATATTGTTCGGAGTGAAGTTCTTCAATCTGCTTATGAAGGTCTTTAACGAAGAAACCCATATTAACGATGAGGTCCGCTTCCATTATTCGTAAAGCACGATTTAACATTGAAAAAAGAAAACCTTGATAAGTATACCACCAGATTGGATGATGCTTTTGATATTCTTTTTCGAGTTTATCGACATTTTTCAGTTCCTTATTATTACCGATAAGTTGTTCACGACAGTAGACAATAAAGTCTTTGATATGCTGTTGTTCAAAATCAATTGTCAAGAGAATTTCCTTTAGTATTTGAGTATACATAAAGGATTTGTCGAGTTGATCAAGATTTTTATTTGTTACATCACCATTCTTGGCTACAAAGCTGATCGAAATGGTGTTTTGATCACATTCATGAGCCGCCTGTTTCAGTGCTTCACAGATTGGTTTAATATCTGTGAAGACACCTTTGATTTTTGACCAATTTTTAGTCCATAGTTCATGGCGAGCTTTGTTTCCACAAAAAATATAGATCTTACTGACCTGTGGCATTTTGTGAACAAAAGGTACTATTATTTCTCCAAGTGCACCCGACGAAATCATAAATATGTTTTCTTCTTCAATATTGTTGATGAAGTTAGCACATTCATCCACCGTGGTAAGTGTGTGCACGGTGTTTACAACTTCTCGTAATTTGGACATTGTATTGATAGAATCGGAATTGTTAACTTCATCAATACTGCTGTCAAGCCAGACCAATAGGAAATTTTGAATACGATGAGCATCAGGAGCTCGTCGTAGCATCGTGCTGGTATGTTGCATTAATTCTCCTGTTATTGTTGGTTTTGTGCCCTTATTTTCCATAATGTATATAGTTCAGAAGAATGTGATGAATAATAATAATGAAAGAGTGAAAAAAAAATGCTTGAATTTATATGATGTTGCATTTTTTTTAAGGTTTTTCTATTAGTTGTTTTTTTTTGTCGTCGCTTGTCTTTTTCTCTTCCTACTTAAGTTTCCACCCTGCTTTGTTCTTTGTATTGCCACAAGAAAAACGAAAGAACGAAACAAAAATACATTGAAATTCTGTCTTTATTGTCAGTCAATTAATTAAATCCAAGAAAAAAAACCGTATATTTGTTTTTCTTGTTTGTTTTTCGGCGTTTTTTTGAGAGCATTTTCCCCATTGTGCCAATATGTTGTTATAGATATAAGAATGAAAAGTTTACTTTTTTTGTTTTAAAGTACGCTACTGAGCATCAAAATAAAAACTTACGACATAGCTAATGACAAGCAAACATAATGAATTCATTAATATGTTGTTCGAAAAAGAGAAGGATTCTTATTTATCTATAGGCAAATTACGTTTTATAGTTTTAATTTTATATTACATTTTGTTGTTCTTATTATGTATGTGTGTATAGTAAATGTGGACAAACAATTTATTTCTCTTTTTCTTTTTATTTTGTATGATGCAGTTATACACGTAAAAATGAAAATAATATATTTTTTTCGAAAATTTTAGAATTTATACGAGCAGAGTATTACATTGCAATTGTACTATTGAGATGACATAATTAATATTAAAAATTATTCCTTGCGAGTAAGCTCAATATTGTTGTATAAAAAAATAAGAAATATACAGCAGTATCATCATTTCCTTGTTAATGAAAACAAGCATGTTAATATTTGATTTTATTGTCTGTAATCTTCAGCATGATTATTGTTTTTTCGAAACAATGTATACTAATATATGTGGTACTTGTATTGCAATTAGAAAAAGGTTATTAATTTTTTTTGAATTATTTCGTCATAGAAAATTCATGAAAAAATAGATTTTTCTATGTGACTACTGAAAAAAACTGCGAATTGATCTACCCATATTGGTTTTAAAATTCGGTTCGAAACAAATGAATAAACTAAATTAGCGATCACATAAATGCTGCGTTGGATTGTTAAAAAGATTTAGAATTTGTTCGATAAGAAGACTAAGGTAGATTATATTATTTTATGACTGTAAATTAATTATTTAATATGGATGATTATTTATTTGTTTCAATTCATATATTATTGAATTTGTCGTAAAAAAATTCATAAGCTTCCGTTTTTTTCTGTTTATTTCAGGTGATAATTTAATACTATTTTTAACAAAAATATCCTCTTCTTTCATTTGTTTTACAAATAATATCTCGAATATTTTCCAAGAAAAATGAAATAATGTGAGATAAATTTTAATAATAATTGTTATTCCATTAAATTCTGACTATGTAGACAAATAATTGATTAATAAATCAGAGAAATACAAAATCAAGATACTTAAAATTATTGAATTTATTATCATTGTCTTATTTAAAATTCACTGCGTGTTTGCATTTTATAAATTATAATCTTTCAAATGATTTATTAATAATTTCGAATGTAGAAATCTATATACATAAAGAAGAATGTTTATCTATTCGCTTATAACTCAGTCTCGGTAAAAGCTAGCGTCACTAATTTTTCCACAATACCTCCCTAGGACCAGAGGACGGTCATAGGATGGTTTTTGACTTGAAAATTTCACCTGAAGGGGATGTTTGCCCCCTCCTATTGTTGGATTTACTACAGTAAATGCCTGTTCCAGAGAATTTGTACGTATAATTGTTCCTCAATAATTCAAGAACGAAAGTGTATAACAACCTGTGCTTTTTGCCGTTACACACAGTACGCGTTAGGATACTCGAAGAAAACGAACAGAATGTGTAAAATGAAGAGCAACTATATGAATGAAAATAACCATCGAATGAAGAAGGCAACAACTGAGACAAAATTTCCATTACTCATAACTCATAATCTCTATATATATAAAGAAGAAGTTGTGTCTGCCTGTTTTTTTATGCATTTTGATACTGCACGAGCTAGCGGTGCCAAACCTTTCATAATATACTCTTAGGCCCTAAGAAAGATCGAGAAGGGCTCATGATGATTGGCGGGTGGGTTGAGGTGAAATTTCACACAGTTTATGATATATTGCAATTTTACTAATCTTTCAAAAACTTCAGAGCATTTGCTGGCATTGTTAGAATATCCGCCTCTTAGTGTCACTTTTTGCAGTGGGTATTGGTATAAAGTATGACAATAGGTATGAGTTAAGAGAAAGACACTCACACCCCCACACTATTTGCTGAATTATCCAATTTAAGAATGAATGTAAATGTATGCACAGCGGGATATGTAGTAATAATGAAGAAAAGGTCTCAAGCACGTCCACTATACATCTTCTGTCGTTTGCTGACATGGTAGGTTTTCGGTATGGAGATTTCCCGAGTAATGCCGGGTACTTCCGCTAGTATATAAAGGGTGGTCCAGAAGTCCTGACCCGATTTGTATAATTAATCTTTTTATTTTAAAATACATACTTAAAAATTTAGTCTTATGATAAAAAGATGCAGTGAATGACGCTCTACAAAATAGCCTAGGACCGATCTTCCATAATTTACATAATAAGAAAGTTATAAGTATAGAAATGTACTCCACAAAAAGGAAAAAAATAATAATGAATCCGATCCCAGTATTTTTGCATGAACTCCTGTTCTTTAAGTTTCCTAAAGCAAATTCTTTACAAAATTCTACCTTAACTTCAATTTCAGATCTTCAATCGTGACAACTAACCAAATATTATACGCCACGAAAAGTATGAAAATATTGCAAATTCAATAGGTTTTTGACACGAACTTTTTTGTGTGCCTATTATTTTTATGGAAAACCTTAGCAAAAGTGAGAACTCCTTTTGTATTTGATACTGTCGAGTGTACTCTTTCTCGTGGTCCGTAAAAAAAATTTTTATAGTAGATTGTGCACTCTAGAATAAAGTTTCAAAAATCGAAGACCTCCGTCTACGATAATGCGCCCAAATAAGAAAGAAAAAATGTAATCGATGTTTCGTTTTGAAGTTAGGTAGAGAAGAGTAATCCTTGCTGATTCAAACAAAACAAATCCGATCGAAAACTGTTTTGTTTTGATGAAGTTACAGGACTATTATTGAATGCAACATCACACGAAGAAAGCCTTTGGTTAATTTTTCTTTTTTGTGAGGTACCTTCGTATGCTTATAACTTTCTTATTATGTAAATTATGGAAGATCGGTCATAGGCTATTTTGTAGAGCGTCGTTTACTGTATCTTTTTATCATAAGGTCAAATTTTTAAGTATATGCAGTTTAAAATAAAAAAATTAATTATACAAATCGGGTCAGGACTTCTGGACCACCCTTTATATATATATTTGTAATATAGATATTTTTGTTTAATAATTAAAATATAGTTTTAAAACGGATGATTATTTAAAATTATTTAAATTGAATTTTTTATTCTTCTCCCTTTTTTATTTCCTGTTCGAATTGGAGTTATTACCTCAAAATGAGTAAGAAATAGTCATCATCAGTAATTTGAATATATACGCATGAATAATAAATTAACGATATAAATTTGTTTGATTAATAAATGAAATACAGTCTAATAATGGATGATTATTTAAAATTGTTTAAACTGATTGATTTTTTCACCTGCCTTCTATTGAATATATTAAATAGCTATTGATATCGATTAAGTAGTTCTGGAAAAGATTAAATAGTGCTAGCTACTTAAACTTAGACAATATTTTTTCTACAAAACATTTTCAAATCTCTGCATATAGGAAAAAAGTATCTCTTTTAAGATTGAGCCCGATTTTAGAAGCCTAGTTCGTAACCTAATGGATAAAACTCCTTTCCAAATAGTAAAAGAATAAGCTAGTAGCATATGTATTTGATAACAGTATCTGTATATATTTGTATGTCACCAATATTGTATGTAAAGTAGTAGGACGTATATATACGTCGCTGGGACTCAAAGGGTTAAGTAAAGTGAGTTTGTCGTATGTATTATACTTCTTTACCAATTGATCATATGGATATGAATATATTCAAACGAAAATTGGATAAAACTATATTCGAAGCTTACATAAAATTGAATAATTAACAATACTAACTTATAAAGTTACTATTCTTTTATCTAAAAATCTTTTATATTAATTGATGAAAAATGAACAAATCCAAAAATATTATCAAAACATGCTGAAAATGAAACATCTATTACAATCAATATGTGATAGAAAAATGTGTCAATTAAATTTAACTAAAATAACATAAGATAAAAGACCTCATCAATAACATCAGAAATAATTGGTCATATTTATCTAAATAAAATATTAACTATTTATACATTTATAAAAACAAGTTGATATTAAATCACATGAGGCGAAAACATAAAAAAAGATCAGATTATGCAACTTCAAATGAAAACTAACCCATATGTTTACTAATGAATATTCGACAAATTAGATAAGAGAAACAGAGAGAGAGGGCAACAACTTTTAATAAAAGAAAATGTTTTAAAAGATGGTTTTTAAGAAAAAAGACACTACACTTAGAGTTTTATTTAAAAATTTTCTTGCAGTTTCAATTGTTCAAGAATGACAAGTTACATAGATCTTAGTATAGTTTTATTCCTCATGATAGATAAAATTTCGTTCATTCATTCATTCAAATTTTTTATATTATATTTGGTGACATAAGAGATAAATTTAATATAAAATGATAACACAACTGAATGTATCTTTTCATTGTTGATTTCAAATTTCAATCTTTCTTACTAATGTTTCTGACACGATTCTAAGTATAATTTGAAAAATAACTATTTTTTGCATTTCTAATGAATAAATAAAAGATAGACTATAATGGATTGATTAACAATTTCCTTAGAGAACATGTGAATTTGTTGAAACATTATTTAAAGCATCATCTTCTTCCTGAATAATCCCAAAGAAATTAAATGAAGTACGATTTATCATTTGTAAAATTTTTCAGAATGATTTTGCATAAAATCGATCATTTATATAATGGATAAAATTTGAGTTTTGAATCATGTTTGTAAGGATAAACATATATTATTTAATACTGTATGCTGTTTTTATTATATTATAGATAAATGATCCTTTGCAAGAATCGAATATATATGTCCATATTTACTCTCGACCACATCATCTATTATTTTCATTATTTGAATTTCTTTCCTACATTTCACAATTCATCATGCACTTCTACAGTACTTCAAATGTCTTATATTAGATACATTCTTATTAAAATTTTGCTTTTTTTACATGTAGATAACTACATACATTTATAATATGCATTACATTCTTTCGCGCTAGTCAATGATATAGTACAGAGGTTCATCCGCAAGTTTTTTTCTGATTCATTGAACATATATATTACTTCTGTTGTATAATGTGTTGAATAAATAGTAAGCTTATCATTCCATTGGATAGAATCTATGAAGATAGAAGAAAGCAAGTTATTTCTTAGACATTTATCAGCATTATTCATTAACCTCACGACAAAATGAATAAATTAAATTATTTCTTTATTTGAAAAACAAAAATTTTTTTTATATAAACAGAACATCAAGATCTATTTTTGATGTTTGTTCCTATTTTATATTCATTATTGAAGTTATATATAAAGTTAAATCGAATGAAATGTATTAGAAAAATAAACATTGAAGATAATTTTTCCAAATTAAGATGAAAATGGTTTTTTTTTCTTCATTCATAATTTTATGATTTGATATGTGCATCAAGCAGATTTCTCTTTTCTTCGTTGTTATTAAGAAAATTCACAAAAAAAAGTTGTAAATGGAAGCAAAAAGCTTCTATTTTGGTTATTTTTCTTTAAATGAAAAGTTTTCTTTTTACAGTTACTCGAGAAATACATCGAAATAAAACTTGTTTTCTCGAAGAAATGTCCGAGTATTGTATAAGTTAAGCAAGAAAATGAAAATTTTCTAACAATATGATTTCGTGGGCTACATAACAATCTCTTGATTTATCTCTTCTAATGTTGTCTGTTCTTGCATTTTATCAATAGGATTAGATGACATCTCACGATATTTAGATATTATTCAAAAGACTAGTTTCACTTTTTCTAGCAAAGATAAAGATGTTCTTCATGATGGTGTTTGAATTCAATTTTAACTTAGAGGAACTTTAAACAATACTTGTTTTGTTGATGCATGTGAAAAATCGTGTGCACCAATATGACATTTATTAATATATTATTTTAACATAACTTGTTTCTATCTAATCTAGTCTTTAATTTTCTAGTTGAATTTATTATTCCAGATATGAATATAATGATAAAATCATTTTCATTTATTTATACAACTAGATTTACTATTGAACATCTCTAGCTTAGAATTTTTTTCTTCAAATTGAAATAAAATCATTTTATTTCTTATGAGATTCTTCACTCTTCAGAATTATTATTCGAAGTTTCAATTCAATTATTGAATTTACCAATATTATAGTTTCTTTACAAACGTATAGTCTATTCAATATCTATCATTCTCATGATATGGAAACTAATTATTTTTGTCCTATTTCTTAAAGCTTTATCATAGTTGTACATTTCATAGAAAATAAATTAGTAACACAATTATAAAATGACATATACAAGATGATTCACTTATTTTTACTAGTTTCCTCCAGGTACTTGTATTTCTACAAAACATCAAAAATTTTTTATTTCTATATGGATAAATAGAGTATTGATTAAATTATTCAACGATATAGTTTTCATTTGTTTTATCCCATGTCTTGGTTAAAAAATTAAAAAAGTTCTGAAACTAACTAAAACAATTTTGATAACCGTACACTTGACTGAGGCCAAGTTCGATTATTCAGAAATTAGTCTTACATGGAAGAAATCCTTCAAACTTACAGTTTCATTAAGTATTGAATGGAGCGGTTTCGAATTCAAGGAGAAAATATAATTTTACTGTTGGAACTTTAGATACTTTAGCAGTACCTCATTTCAGTGCTATTCGTATAATCTCAAATTTAGCTATAAGGTTCTTTAACTAAATCAGGCTACAATTATATGAATCAATAAAAAACTGTTGATCTATAGAACTGTATATTAATAGAAAAGTTTGATACAGGTAGACGTGTATAATTTAATCGACAATAACAAATAATTGAAGTTTTGACAAGAAAATTTTCAAAGGTTTATTAAATTTTCAGTTAAAGCGGAAAGTAAATTGATAAAAAACATATAGTTCGATAGAGAAATGAATTCTCTATTTGACTATATAAAAAGCGAAAATATTCGTTTGTCCAATACGTTCTAACTATCCGAATTATTCGAAGAAAATACCTCGAAATTTCACAGAAAAAACGTGTTGTTTTCTCTATTTCAGGAAACTCAATCATTTTTTAAACAACACACAAAATAAATCAAATGAAAACCATACGTTTGGATAGAGTAATTAACGCTTCATTGAATCATATACAAATAAAAAAATATTTCTGGTGTTTTATAGAAATAAAGTAAACTGAAGAAAACTAGTCATAATAAATGAATCATCCTGTATAACATTGATTAGATGAATTTTGCATCAAAATTTCTACAAAACCTCTCACATTTACCACGAATACTATTTTGAATTAGATACAATTAAATTGTCGCATCTTTTAAAAATATATATTATTAATAAAATCTTAACATTATGTACACTGTAGTGCATATATCTTGTATAAAAAAAATTTCTATTTTTTTCTGTCTACTATGAATAAATAAATTATATTAATAATAATAATAACGTCCCATAGGCTTATTACTCGTAGGGGCCGGCCGCAGTTATTATTATTAGCTTTCCAAATGCAGCTCGGTTCTATCGTCTTTTCTTTTTACAGACAGCAGTATCTACACCCTCTTTCGTCCAACATACTGACTAAAGATATAGTCAGCACGAATGATTCATGTGGAATGAATCATTTTCGACAATTTAGCCGTTAGTGACTTATCCAGGGTCATTCCATACATGATGTTACTGAGGTTTGAACACTGTACCTTGTGGGTCCGTGCCAAGCAACGTAACTACTCAACCATGGCGGCAAACTATATTAATATCTTGTGCTATCGAAAGACAACTGTCCATTACTTAACTCATAATCTATTCCATTGAGTGTCAACATAATCAGTATTTATAAAATAATTTAATTATATTTAAGATTAATTAGACAATTCCAATCTTTCCATTTCTCTTCATTTATTTGAGATGAATGACAATAACATTCAATAATAAATGAATTGCACCGATTAGACAATCCTACGATTATACACCTATCTAAATACAATTCTTTTTCAATTCTTCATCATTCAGAGCCCTATTCAATCGTCAATAACAATCAAGTCAAGTCAAGTCAAGTCAATACAGTTCTCAAGGATAAATTCATTTTTTTTTGTTTTATCCGACTCTTAATTCTTTTTACATTTCTTTCCGGAGTATGTGCTCAACAACGATATATGTTAGGTGTACGTTCCAAGGTGCTTATTACTTTAATAATACAGAGAAATTCTCTCAACCAGAAAAATGCGAACATGTCCATAAAGGCCTTTTATATATGAATGTATGTGCATGTATTGGCTTACCGGCCGGCTGTATCCATTGTGTTTGAATTATTACAAAGAGTTTCTGTGTACGTTTGCGCGAGAAAGACTGAAAAACGAGCAATTCAACTAAGTGGAAGCGTTTTTTCTGTATTTATCGAATAATATTTCACAATTTCTTTTTCACAAATTCTACACTCTCACGTACACTCTTCAAAAATGGATGATTTGGAGGTAATGAACTTTGACAAATGCTCAGAGCACGTTCGTATAATGAGAGTGCTTTTGAGTAATTGTGCATCTTTATATACACTCATGCAATGCTGTAGTAGGAAGTAGCCAACGAAGGATGATGTGCAGGAAGTGTTTTTTGTCGCATTTCAAGTGCTATTTCGTAAAACGAAAGTGCTTCAGAATACTCTCCCATGCTATCATACACTACCCCGATGTTGTTGTAGGAATTAGCCAAATCAGGATGATTTGCAGGAATAATTTTTCGTCGCATTTCAAGTGCTTTTCCGTGAAATGAAAGTGCTTTAGAATACTCTCCCATATTGTCGTATACCCCAGCGATGTTGTTGTAGGAAGTAGCCAAATCAGGATGATTTACAGGAAGAGTTTTTCGACAAATTTCAAGTGCTTTTTCGTAAAATAAAAGGGCTTGACAATACTCTCCCATGTCGTGATACACCGCAGCGATGTTGTTGTAGGAGGCAGCCAATAAGGGATGATTCGCAGGAAGAGTTTTTTGTCGCATTTCAAGTGCTTTCTTGACAAATGAAAGTGCTTTAAAATACTCTCCTATATTGTCGTACACCACACCGATGTTGTCGTAGGAAGCAGCCAATGAAGGATGATTTATAGGAAGAGTTTTTTGACGAATTTCAAGTGCTTTTCCGTGAAATGAAAGTGCTTTAAAATACTCTCCCATGTTGTAATACACTTCAGCGATGTTGTTATAGGAAGTAGCCAATGAACGATGATTTGCAGGAAGAGTTTTTTGACAGATTTCAAGTGCTTTTTCGTAAAATGAAAGGGCTTTGGAATACTGTCCCATGTTGTCATACACGGAACCGATATTGTTGTAGGAAGTAGCCAAAGAAGGATGATTTGTAGGAAGAGTTTTTCGACTGATTTCAAGTTTTTTTTCGTAAAACAAAAGTGCTTTGGAATACTCTCCCATGTTGTGGTACACTTCACCGATATTATTGTAGGAAGTAGCCAATGAAGGATGATTTATAGGAAGAGTTTTTTGACGAATTTCAAGTACTGTTTCGTAAAACGAAAGTGCTTGAGAATACTCTCCCATGCTGTGGTACACTCCACCGATATTGTTGTAGGAAGTAGCCAATGAAGGATGATTTGCAGGAAGAGTTTTTTGACAAATTTTAAGAGCCTTTTCGTAAAACAAAAGTGTTTTCGAATACTCTCCCATGTTGTGGTACACTTCGCCGATATTGTTGTAGGAAGTAGCCAATGAAGGATGATTTGCAGGAAGAGTTTTTTGATTAATTTCAAGTCCTCTGTTATAGTACCAGATGGCCTTATCATAATTACCTTGGTTACTTTTCACATATCCAAGATTACTATAATAACGTGCTTTATAATTCTCATCGGATGTTTGTTCGAGTAGTAATGTGTAGAGTTCTTCAGCTCTATCGAACTTTTTCAAATCAAGCAACAACCTACCTATTCGTTCCCATGGTGTCCCACCTGCTGCTTCTTGTATATGTTTCGTGAGTGTTCGAAGTTGTTCATCATCATCTGATGTTAGTGTAAGTTCTACTTGATAAAGCGGGTTTTCTGTGTCAATTTGTTTAATTTCACCAATACGGAAGACGGTATGCATTGAGAAAAGGATTTCTTGTTCCGTCCTGAAGTAACTAAAGTCTTCGATGGCGGCAAAAGGGGCGGATGAGATAGCAGGATCAATAGACATTTCAAAGAGAATGCCAACCATATCGATTTGTATTAAGGCAACATTGGCGTATAAGAGAGAAACTTCTCGGTTTGTACTTGTGGATAGAAAGTTATTAAAAGACATCAGATTACCTTTTGTTTTACAGAGTTTCTCAAAATCATTCTTCGATAGATTCTGTCCTCGATAAACTATGAGAGGTGGTCCATTGTAACCACTTATCTGTTGTTGATGTAATTGTTTTATTTGTTGATGAAGATCACGAATAAAGAACCCGATATTAATGATGATGTCTGTCTCCAGCAGACGTAGAGCACTGTTGAGCATAGAATAGATGAAAGATGGGAAAGTATACCACCAGACTGGTGAATGTGCATGATATTTCTTCTCGAATTTAGTAATATTGGTTGATGATCCGTAGTCACCTTTTCGGCAGTAAATGGCGAAATCCTTGATGGATTGCTGGTCATATTTCATTTCAAGGAGAATGTCCTTGAGTATTTGGGTGTACATAAAAGTGGGCTCCAGTTGATTTAAATCTTGTTTGGAAGCCTCTTCATTCACTGTAACAAAACTTACAGGAATCAAATCTTGTTCACATTGTTTAACAGCAATTTTCAATGCTTCACTGATAGGTGTAATTGATGTATATACACCTTTAATCTTAATCCATTGTTTGACCCATTGCTCATGTAAATTTTTATTACTACAGGATACATAAACATCATCTAATTGAGGAATATTATGAATGAGAGGTAAAATTTGTTGACCAATTGTACCTTCTACTATTAGGAAGGCTCTGATATCATTGACTTCTGCAAGAAAATCGATGCATTTATCTCTTTCAGTAAATGCATTAACATCGTTCACAACGTTTTTTAATTGTTCGAATGCATTTTGATAATCTTTGCTTGATTGATCAATGCCAGCATCGAGCCATACCAATAAATAATTTTGAAGAATTCGCTTACGAGGATTGATAGTACTGTTAGCTGCGAGTGCAGTTAAACTAGAAGGTTTTGATGTTGTAGGAATGTCTTTTTTTAATTTTTGTCCATCCATAATCCGTTGAATAATTCGTTAATTACCAATAAGAATTGACGTGTAATTGATTGTTGTTTAGACAAAGAGAGTCTGCAGCTTCTATTTATATAGTCGATATCTCACTTTGTCCCCATTTTTCTGCTACGCAAAATGTTTTTTTTGTTATCACTCAAGGACAAATAACACCTATTATCTTTCGAAAATGTTGTTAGAAAGAGTAAGATTAAAAAAGAATGTGTTGATAACATTCGAAGGATCGAAGAAAAAACTTGACTTTGCATCTTATCGTATAGTTATTCTTTTCAACTTAGTTTTGCACTTTTCTGCGCAATTACTGTAGTTTCAAAATATAAGATAGATTCTATCGTCGAATAAAATTCAAAAGAACGGCACGATTCATTAACGTCCTCGACACAATAGAGTGATCCTCTATAATAGAAATTGATTTCTTTTAATGAATTCTAAAACTTTTTGATTCTTTTAGCATTTATGTACATATTAATATATATACTTTTTTTTATTATAGACAATATTTTGTTTCTATCATTTTAGCAGCATGTCAACCCAGAATTGGACAAGCTATGAAGAAAAGCTAATAGGAAAGAACAGTTAATAAATAAACATGTTTTCTGTCTTACAAAGTATGTCTTGATTATTCATTTCAACAGTCATACTACGTAATTAGTGTGATGCACGTTCAAAAGTATTGTATATGAAGAGCTCTTTCTAGATAAAGGTCCTCACCCTTAAAAATCCAGCCTCTATTACTGAATATCTCGATTCGTTTGTACATTTTTTTTATAAATTTTAGCACGTTTTTATCATGGAAGATCTCATTCATAATTGAAAAAATACATTTCTGAGGACGTGTAATGAGATACATTTTATGAAATATTCCTTCTATGTTTGAGGACATATTTCTTGTCACATAAAAATGTGAAGGTGCTTTTCGAAACAGACACAAAAGATTGCAAAATCATTCTCAATATGTACTTCATTCCCCTTTTTCTGTAAATCCTTTCTTTGTACACATTCGTATCCATTCCAAATACCTAGACATGAATAACTATACCGATGATACATTTCATTTTGAACCACTTCTATCTCTTCAAGCCATTTCTCAACATAGGCAACCAATTTAAACAAGTTTCATAGAAAAATATTTAATCTGAATCACTTTAAGTGATTTATACTCTCAGATCCAAGTACTTTCCCGTCTTTATTTGTATAATATTATACTTTGCATCAGATTTAGGATTAAATGAACATAAGACATAAGAGTTCTATTTCAGTGTGATGCATACCATATCGAAATAAAACTCTTATACCTTATCTTTATTTGATCATAAATTTAATGCAATGCATGGTATTATATAAAGAAATAGGGATAACATCTTTTATGCGGCAATATAGTTATATATGTAACACAGATATCTTCAATGGTAGGTCGTATACTACTAAATGTGGTACTGTTGTAGATCGCATCAAAATTTTATGGTATGGTGTCTATATTGTTTCAAGAACATTCTTCTAACCAACTATTGTTTTCCTTTTCATCGTATGAGTGCGGAATAAGCAAAATAAACACATTTACTTACGATGTATTAAGGAAAAGGGTTGAAATTAGGACTTTTCGTCGAGAAAATCAAAAACTCTGACTTTTTTAAGAGAAATAATGGAAGGCCCCTTATTAGAGAATTCCTTATTCGACTCTCCTCTAAGTGAGAACTAACACGAAGTGAAGCATCCAAGAATGCGATAAAAAGACTATCATAAAAGAACAGAACGAACGGAAGAGAAAGAATGTGTAAGACGAACAGAGAGAGAGATCAAAGCATATGAAGAGTAAATGATGTGAAGGCATGCAAACAACATGCCTGTAACACCCCCTTTCAACTTTTGGACGATGAGACAGAATATTAGACTTAAAGTCTTCTAGCGTGTCGAGTACTATATTTACTTCATATCGATTCTGTCCACAAGTCTTTTCTCTCTGACTTTTACTTGATTGATATCTAAACATCAAAATTTATTATGACAAGAAAAGAAAATGAAATGTTGTTTCATTTATTTCCTATCATATATGATATTGACATCGTGTAGGCAATGAATGAAAAAGAGCGATGTATTTTGATCAAAGCAAGATTAAAAGATTTTTTACAATTTGTCAAACATCCTTCCAACAATTAACTAATAATTCAAATCAATAATGCTATTTTTTATTGTAGTCATAAATATTATGGTATATGTTCGACAAATTTTGATTTAAAATAATAAAAGAAAGATTGAATGAATGAAGGAAAAATCTTACATTGTTAAAATCATGTTTATAATACCTGTAACTCAAAGAAAAAAACATCAGAAAAGTCGTTTTCAAATCACCCTCAGTTTCCGAATATTTTAGAATGCATCTGCTCTACGAAAAGCCTTACAAGGAAACAGAACGTTTTAAATGGTATTTAAGGCCGTTTAAAAACAAAAATGTGATATAAGATTAGAATAAATACTAAGCACGTTTAAAACTCAATGACTGTCATAGACAACAATGAACTACTTTTTCAATGAAGTTGTTTATTTCTGTCACGAAATCTTCCACGAATTTAACATTATAGTTCGATATTTTCTCGTAGCATCCAGCACAATTTGCATAGATCCTTCTTTTTCTGCGACCTTGTGATCAGCGAGCTTGCGTTTCGAATGACTTGTGGATTTTTATTGCAAACTAAAGTATAACTTCTCAAATAGCATGTCAAGCAATACAGACTGCACAAGACTTTGTCGAAATAGAAGAGAGAAAACGATGGGCCAGCACAGAATGAAAAGACCAACAAGCGTATTTGTCAAAAAGCGGATTTACATTAAAATAAATTTATATCACTACTCTCTAATAAAATTGAATCGTATTAAATGTGTTAATGCAAATATTTTCTTCTCAAATTTGCAAAAAAAAGTTTATTTTCATCTTTCAGATACAAAAAAACAAAGACAAGTGATAGAAAGCAAAACAAAGAACGTAAACTATGTTGTGACGCAAAAAATTCCAAGCGAAACAACATGCTACAAAAAAAGCGCATACGACATATAAAGAAAAAAAAACACCTAAAAACAAAGAAAAATTCATGTTAGTATGTGATACACAATGAAATATCACTAAAGTTGTCATAAAAAACAAAAAAGACTTAACGACGAAATTATACAAGGTAACGTAGAGCTACTTGTAATTCATCGTACACAATATATTCATTATAATTAAGACCACTATATCTATTTTTTATTCTTTATTGTTAATTAATTTACCAAGTGGCATACGAACACCTAAAATAATCAAGAAAATGTTTAAAATAAAAAGATTTTTTTGCTTTAATTATACAAACCATAATTTCGAGTAGTTGTATATCGTGGATCAGGTGTATTTTGTCCAACACCTTTACGACTTTGAAATTTATTTAAATCAACTTGTTCTGTATTATCATCATCATCATTATTTTCTAAACCAACTTCTTTCATTTTACCCAAAGCAACTTCACATAATATCATAAAACAATGTTCACCATCATTCTATTTAACACCTGAACAATAATCAAGACTTTTTGCAAATGTATTTGCTGTATAAATTCCCTACAAAAAGCGTAATGTTTTATCAACGAAGAAAATAGTGATTTTCAAAAATAGAGATTCCAAAATTCTAAGAGACTTAAAATATTTAGAAAAAATTTTTAAAATCACATGAATCACAAATAGACTATAACAAGTGATAGAAACAAAAGTCTTCATAATATTATTCAATTGATGTTTTGTTAATGATGCACCTAATGAATGAAGTAATCCAAGTAATTCAATATTGCTTGTGTATGAACCATCAGGAAATGGTTGAACTAAATAATGAAAATATGTACGATCAAGTGAATCATTTGCATTTAACTGTTTGGGGACTATGGGACATACGTTGTCTCACCTATTTTTCAATAGGGAAAATGTTTGTTCTACATTAAGCTGTCATAATCTCTAAGCTAAATAGAACATCCACCTGCCATCTCATGCAGATCTTTTCTCTCTTTCCTTCTGCTTTATAGATCCTTCTCAGATGTCCTCCTTTCTTTTTACTACTATATATTGGCGCACGGTTTCTTCCTCACCTCGCGATGCATTATCACGAGATTTTTATCCGATCATTTTGGGCCAAAAGCAACACCTTCATTGAAGAATCATTTTTCGATCGAAAAAAAATTTTGGTCTTTAAAGCGGGAAGTCAATTGATGACGTTACATGAAATTCATTTGATTTATCACTTATATCTTCATCAGTTGTGGATGGTAAATTAGATATTGGAGTTATTGTTGTAGCATCGGAAAAGAATCTTTGTGGTGCTTTTAATTGATCAGCACGACGTCGTTTACGATTAAATTTTAAACCTTGTGATGTTTCTTGATTTTCTTCGATAGTATAATCTTTATTAAGAAGTAATTTAACTATATCAATATTGTTCTATAAATAGAAAAAAAAAGATTGAAATCATGAAGATATAACCGGTCGCAATCACATGTATTTTTAATTTGAATTTTCTACAAAATAAGATTTTTATTTACCTGACGAACAGTATGCATAAGCAGTGTTTGTTTTTCTTCATCTGGAAAATTACTATGAACGATAGCATTAATTAATGGTGATGTTCATACATTTGTTGATGAATAAGACATATTTTCAATTGATGAATCAATAATTATCATAATTACATAGATAATATAATTGTTTACCAGATGTTATTAATAATTGAATTTGTTCCTTTGCAAATGTTGTTTTTGATGATATTGTCCAAAATAATAAACCTATTGTAGTATTTTCAAATATATCAATTTGATTTAAATTAAATTCGATTGAATATTTTTCTTGTAAAAAATGAATAAAAATAAATTTTTGTTTAACACTTGCATAATGAATTAGATATGAACCATATTTATCTGATTGAGAATTTTTTCTATGTAAAAGATTTTTATCTTTTATACGTAATAAAAGACGATAACCAAGGTTAAGTTTATTATTTAATATAGCTGCTTCAAGAATTTGAATAAGATTTAAATGATAACGTTCTATTATTAATCATATTAATGAATGTTGTTCATATTGTTTATCATTTTTTTATCTGCATATTTCCATATCCAAATATTATTGACATTTTTATTTGATGATTTTTGTTCTACAGATAATTTATTTTCAGTAGTAATGAATAAAGACCTGTATTTGGTATACTTTGTTCAATAGATTTTGATGATGACTTACCAATAGGTATAGTATGTAATTTTCCAAGATTAGTACGAATAGATTGTTGAAGAAATGTAATCAATAAATTGAGATGACCTGATGCAATAGAAGTGTGATATGAATACAATGTGAATCGAATAGTAGATAAAGATGAATTGCATTTGTTGATGTAGCATTTCGCAAAATCATTGATGAAATTATCAAATTTGGTTCACGAGCAATTATTATTTCAATTGGGACTTCATTTCCATTTTATCAAAAATTATTAATGAGAGTGAAGTTGAGACATTTGTATTTGATAGAGATTTAAAATTATGATATGAAGCTAATGATTTCGTTATTGACTTGAAATAATAATCAAATAAATTATTCAAATAAGAAAAATAAGAACATCAAACAAATCTGAATTGAAATTATTTGGATTTGATTTAAAATTTGATGAAATATTTATTAGTAGATTCCCAACTGGTATTATTTATTTATTTGAAAGTGATTTAATTGATGGTAGTTCTAATGATACAAGTATTTCAGTTGTATTCATTATTAAGGATTTTCCACAAAAAGATACCCACCTAGATAATGGACCTTTTTCAGCCCGATTGACTATATTAGACTGGAGTTTTCGCTGATTCATGGGTCATTTTCGACCTTCAAGAAAATAATCACTCCGTCACAATATAAGGTATCGAGCTCGGAGTTGTTTCAAATTAAAACTCGTGTCAGTGCATAATTTTTCATCAGACAGAAATTTTAAATTCAATCTTATTGATTTTTTATGACTATTTTAGTGGAAGGGTTTGAAAAATCAGTATAAAAAAATGGTGGTCCAACGGTAGTAAATTCCCTTTTTCTCAGCCTATAAAATCGACTTAAAAAAAAATATCCGATGCAAAGTTTTCTCTAGTTGAGAGGTTTAAAAATTGAAATAAATGCGGAAACCTCGGATTTAAATCTGAGAGTTATGTGTATTTCAAAAAGTGAATAAGATGTATGAATTATCCTGTAATGTGTCGACTAGACCTTGTCGGATACGAATCCAGATCCGAATCTGAAAATTTTAAGTTGATCTAGTCTAAGTACGTTCTAAGTTCGTAAATTACTATTGACCAGAAAAAATATTCATTATATACAATAATTCTTGCTTTGATTTTCTTTAGTTTTTGTTTATTTTCTTCAGAAAATGGTGAATTTATTTATGAATAAACTAGAATTTTGTATTTATTATAATGGTTCCCATTTATGATGCTCTTTTACCTTTTCAAGATAATCCTCAACAATTTATACCACACTTTGACTTAATTAACATGAGTTTATAATATGAAATATAACATGAAGCAAGCTTTAACTAAAAAAACAATTTTTTCATTTATGCATATAAATAAAAACTTCGTAACTAACTCCTCACCATGTCCTACGGGACAAAAACAGCGCATCTATAGGGCCTAAGAAGCAGTTCCTTAGTGCGCTCAACGATAAAACTTTTTTAGACAGATTGATCAAAATCAATCTATCGTGAGCTTTACTTTTCAAGTACATAAAAATAAGGTTGGCTCTGTGGAGAACAAACGAATGTCACACAGACACACAATTAAGTTATATGACTTTTTTATGGTTTTTTTCATGTGTCACATTGAAGAAATATTAAGCGCAGCATATCTATCCCTATTATTTTGCATCATTTTATAGCTCTTAACGAGTTCAATCTACTCTGAAAAAAATGGTATTGGTAACATCGAAAACAAACAAATACCACACTGACACATTGTCAAGGTATATGAGTTTTTCGACACTCATACAGAGGAAATCTTGTACGCAACCTATTTACCCCTATGACTTAGCATCATTTTGCAGCGCATGAAATTTTCTATCTATTGGTATATGATAGTTGAAGTTTTGTTTTGATTATGATAAATCTTTTCTTTAAAGAAAATTAGAAAAAATTAGAAAAGGTCCTTATTTACATAGAAAATGAGGATACTTTACCGTAACGCAGCAAATTCTTAACAGATTGCCCTCATCTTCGAACTCGAGTGATATATTGATGAGATCATTCTATGTACAAAATTTCATGACAATTGATTGAGCCTTTCAAAAGCTATCCTGTAAACGGACGGCCGGCCGGACACACTGACCGGTCCTAGTCTTTGGACTTTTTGAGTGCACAAAAAAGACTGTTTGAGTTGACCAACTCAATTATCTAACGAGAAATTTTTATAGATATAAGTCAAACTGAAGTAGAATGCATTTTTAGTTATTAGCACATGGTTTATGTCATGACTAAACAGTAGAAAAAGTAAAAATAATTGACGACAAATTGATTTTGATCGAACTCTCTAAAAACTATCTATCTTGAGTATATGCTCAGCATTTTGACTTGATCTCGTCAACGAGTTAGCCATTTGAGCTCTGGGACATCTCAATTGGACAGAAAACAGTTTAGTCTACAAATTCATTCTACTCAAATGAGTAAGTTTTGAGATAAAAGAAGTGTTAGAACTCAAAAACTGAGGAAATTCGAAGAAATATTATACTCCAGGACGGTAGAATTTGGGGTTTTTCTCACCTGGTGCACAATATCTTAGACTTATTTTTCTATAAGACATAGATCTCACCAAGACACATCTTTTGCCATTGAATTGAAGGAATAAAAAACCTGGGGAACCAAGTTAGCATGGATGGCACTGTAGTCGACCCTATCTAGTGATCATTGATTCAACTCCCACAGTGATATAATATCTTTAGAAATCACACGAATCGAGTTCAGATCTGTGCTCAGCTTAGAGAATTGAATAGGTGGAGTTATTGAAGAATGGATTTGGGATTGTATCTACCGAGATTATGGTCATAGTTAACCTCATGGATCTATGATAAATATATGATATATAGAGACATCGGTATTTTCATAATAGTCCACCAATATTAATAACTATCGAGTTCGATTTTTTTTCCATTTGATAACTTTTATTAGTAGCGACAAAATCATGCATCTAGAACACCCCAAAATCACTGGTCACCTGAGACATATTTACGTACACTGGCCTTAAGATACAGATTTTGTGTATTTTGGGACCCTGTTTAGGCAACTTTCACTTAAAAAACTACGATTTCATTCAAAATTAATATCATATTTGGAATCAGCATTAAAAACTGAGTCAATTCATATATATTTTTTAAATAGTTCTGAGAAAAATGTTTACTCGACAGAGATATTGATGAGACAATTCTGCGCACAAAATTTCAGCTCAATCGAATGTAATTGTGAAAGATTATCGTGTAAACGACCGGCCGGACGGACATACAGACCGATTACAGAGTGTACTCACTTTTTGAGTACACAAAAATGGAGTAGGATAGAAAAGGAAAAAAAATTTTCAGCATTTGTCATTAGTCACAAACACTTGAAAACGTTTTTAACAACAGTACTATCATGAGGATGAGTGTGTGTCAATTGAAAAGCAGGCCGATCTATCTCTTGACAGAGAGAAGATACATCAATCTAATATTCCTAACTTTTACTTTTGAGCAATCCATTTTGTGTTGGAGATAAATAAATACTAAGAACTTGTACTTGTAAATAAACAAAAGACGTAGAGTTTAAATTTACCGATGCGTTTTATGTTATTTCTTAAAAATTGAAACGCTCTTCAAGACATTGTGCTGTACAATTAGACACAATAGTAACAAAAAGGAAAACAGATTAAGCAGAACTGAAGAAAAAACAGAATGAAGAATAAAACAACCTTTAGAATACAAAATGGAGAAAACTATAAGAAAGAAGAAAAACCAAGAGAAATATTAGTTTGATTAGATTTACCAGTTGTAAATAACAGGTGGCCCATTGAAAACCGACCTCTGTGTATTTTTAAGATTTCTCTATTATTACTGTGATTAAAATAAATTGTTTTATCAAAAGATAGCGCTTGAAATTCTCTACAAAATCATATATGAATAGATTCAAAGCTATATTAGATGTATTAAAAAAATGACGAGAAGTAAAGGCATACAAAAAGTGGTAAAACGTAACGGGTTGGACATAATGAACGGCTGCACTCTGTGCCTCATTGTTTCGCCACTGCCTTTGTCCTATTAGAAAAATAAAATATATGAAAAGATGCAGCTTGAAAAGCTCTACGATTTAAATAAGATCGCTTATTTTATAGTTGCACTTTTTTGTTTTCAAAACAGACAAAATTTTGAGCAATCAATTTTCGATCGTGAGAAGTGATATACTTTTGTGCTATAACATGAATTACTTTTTCTTCTTAGCTCTTATTATAATTTGTTCTTTGTAAATTGTAGAGCTTTTCACGCTGCATCTTGTGGTATATTTTGTTTTTCTAATAGAGTGAAGTAAGTGATAAAAAATTGGATACAAAACACGGTCCTTCATTATGCGTAACCCATTACTTACTTTTTACAGCTCTCTATGTCGTTATTTCTCATCTTTTGTCAAACATATCGAAAAACAATTTTTTGGACCTAGCTTTATAGTTTTGTAGAACATTTCAAGCGCTATCTTTTGCTAAAAAAATATATTTTAATCCCACACTGTAAATTTTTTTGAAATTCTAGAAATGCTCTGGTACATTCAAGCGATTTTTAAATTCTATTATTCGCTAGTTGATTTTCTCACCCTCACCCTCAGAAAAGAAGAAAAAGAAACGAACGAATATCTTCTGTGTTCGCTTACAAATTATATTATCTTCCATACCAATGCATATCATTTTTAAATTCGCCTTCACCATAATTATATTTTACAACAAGATGTTAATTTCTCTCATCTTTAATAGAATTTTTCTTGATTAATAAGCTAATCAGAGTCCAATATAGAATGGGACAAATGTGGAGCAGACCTTAAAAAAAAATAAACAACATGACCGACTAATTATTTTATTATAACAATAGTCGTCATCTATTCAATGATGAATAAATTATTATGATAATGGTCAGATAAAATAAACCAATAAAGATCAACCCTATAATAATTCATCGTATTTCAACATAAAATTATATTCTTCTTCTTTTTCTCATCAATTAAATGCATTATTTCTATCGATATTGAATAACTTTTACTGTTCCACGTCTAATAGTTATTCAATATAAATAGAAATGATTTATTCAATTCATGAGATTTCTTTTTCTTCTTCTTTATTAATATAATGAATTGTTGTTGTATTGGAACAGGACAATAATTCATTAAATTAATAAAGAATTCTTTTCTTTTACGAAGCATGTCGGATGACTATATATCTGACACAGAGAAACTCTTCCTGTTGAAAAACACAAACTATGCCGTGAAGGTCGTCATATCATACATATACATACTCACATACGCATACGTATATGTATGGATTACCTTACCAGTGGGTATCGTCCCATTGTGTTCTTTCAATTTGACAGAGTTTCTCTGTACGCGTGCGCGTGTCTCTTAATTAAAAAATTACTTTCTATTTTTTTGAATGTTTATTTTCCAAATAGAAACAAAAAACACACATACAATTACAATTTCTTTTTTACATTTTCAACATTCTTCTTATATATTTGAAGATCATGGTGATTTTCAGGTAGTACACGTTCTCCTATATCTAGAGCACGTTGATAAAATGAAAGTGCTTTAGAATAATTACCCATTTCGGAATACACACCACCAATATTATAGTATGAAGTAGCCAGACTTGGATGATTTTGAGGAAGAGTTTTTTGTTTAATTTCAAGTGCTTTTTCATAATATGAAAGTGCTTTTGAATAATCACCCATGTTGTCATACAGCGAACCAATATTATTGTAAGAAGTAGCCAAATGAGGATGATTTTGAGGAAGAGCTTTTTGTCCAATTTCAAGTGCTTTTTCATAATATGAAAGTGCTTTTGAATAATCACCCATTTTGGAATACACACTACCAATATTATTGTAAGAAGTAGCCAAATGAGGATGATTTTGAGGAAGAGTTTTTTGGAAGATTTCAAGTGCTTTTTCATAATATGAAAGTGCTTTTGAATAATCACCCATTTCGGAATACACCAAACCAATATTACTGTAAGAAGTAGCCAAATCAGGATGATTTTGAGGAAGAGTTTTTTGTAGAATTTCAAGTGCTTTTTCATGAGATGAAAGTGCTTTTGAATAATCACCCATTTTGTCATACACACTACCAATATTATTGTAAGATTGAGCCAAATCAGGATGATTTTGAGGAAGAGTTTTTTGTCGAATTTCAAGGGCTTTTTCATGAGATGAAAGTGCTTTTGAATAATCTCCCATTTTGTCATACACCGAACCAATATTATTGTAAGAACTAGCCAAATGAGGATGATTTTGAGGAAGAGTTTTTTGTAGAATTTCAAGTGCTTTTTCATAATATGAAAGTGCTTTTGAATAATCACCCATTCTGTCATATACACTTCCAATATTATTATAAGAAGTAGCCAAATCAGGATGATATTGAGGAAGAGTTTTTTGTAAGATTTCAAGTGCTTTTTCATGAGATGAAAGTGCTTTTGAATAATCACCCATGTTGTCATACACACTACCAATACTAGTGTAAGAAGCAGCTAAATCAGAATGTGTAGGAGAGAGAATCGTCTGTTTGATTTCAATTGAGTTTTCATAATATTTAATTGCTTGTGTATATTCTCCTTGGTAATACTTGACCGTTCCAAGCATATGATAAATACTTCCTACTTCACCTTCATTAGGTTTTTGATCAAGCATAATTTCACACACTTGTTGAGCTTTATCAAATTGTCCAAGTTTAATTAATAAATTACCCATTCGACGCCATCCTTTTAGATGTGGAAATGTTTCTTTGCGTATCTGTTCAGTTAAACTATGTAGATCGGGATCATTATCACTGGTTAGTGTTAGTTGCACTTCCCAGAGACGATTGTTGTTGTCCATTTGTTTTATATCTTGAATTCGAAAAATTGAGTGCATGGAAAAGAGAATTTCCTCTTCACCTTGATAACAACTAACTTTACGAACATTGGCAAAAGATGTTGATGGTATGGATGGATCAATTTTCATGACGAATAAAATGCCTACTAAGTCAGAAGTTTCCATTGTTTCACGAGCAAAGTTAAGAGATACTTGTCGATTCATACTGGTGGATAAAAAATTATTAAAAGATAATAACCCACCTTTTGTGTTTAATAGTTTATCAAAGTCTGTTTGTGAAAGACCTTGACCACGATACACGATAAATGTTTTCGAATGAGTAAGTCCACCATATTGTTCGGAGTGAAGTTCTTCAATCTGCTTATGAAGGTCTTTAACGAAGAACCCCATAGTTACGATAAGGTCCACTTCCATCATTCGTAGAGCACGATTTAACATTGAAAAAAGAAAACATTGATAAGTATACCACCAGATTGGAAGATGTTTGCGATATTCTTTTTCGAGTTTGTCGACATTTTTCAGTTCCTTATTATTACCGATAAGTTGTTCACGACAGTAGACAATAAAGTCTTTGATATGTTGTTGTTCGAAATCAATTGTAAAGAGAATTTCCTTTAGTATTTGAGTATACATAAAGGATTGATCGAGTTGATTAAGATTTTTGTTTGTAACATCACTATTCGTGGCTACAAAGCTCATCGAAATGGTGTTTTGATCACACTCATGGGCAGCTTGTTTCAGTGCTTCACAGATTGGTTTAATATCTGTGAAGACACCTTTGACTTTTGACCAATTTTTAGTCCATAGCTCATGGCGAGCTTTATTTCCACAAAAAATATATATCCTACTGACCTGTGGCATTTTGTGAACATCAGGTACTGTTGTTTCTCCAAGTGCACCCGACGAAATCATAAATATGTTTTCTTCTTCAACGCTATTGATGAAATTAACGCATTCATCCATCGTGGTGAATGTATGTATGGTGTTTACAACTTCTCGTAATTTGGACATTGTATTGATACAATCAGTATTGTTAACTTCATCAATACTGCTGTCAAGCCAGACCAATAGAAAATTTTGAATACGATGAGCATATGGAGCTCGTCGTGGCATCATGCTGGTATGTTGTATTGGTCCTCCTGCTATTGCTGGTTTTGTATTGTTAGTTCCCATAATGTATATAGTTCAAAAGAAAGTGATGAATAATGATAATAGAAGAGTGAAAAAAAATGCTTGAATTTATATGATTTTGAATTTTTTCTAGATTTTTCTAATTAGTCATTGATATCGACGTTTTTAATTTATCTTATAGATATCAGTATAAATTATCGTTGATAACAAACAAACGAAAAGAATTTAACTTTATTTTTATTGACATTCTGATGAAAAGAACGAAGATCTCCGAAAAAAATATAATATGGTGTTTTTTCCCCGTGAATCTTTCTATATTCTATTCTTTTGGCTTGTCGTAAACTGTTGAATAGATAAGAATACAAAGTTATCTTTGTTCTTTACTAATATGTAACAGTGATGCTCGGAAGTCCGCATATCAACAACATCTGCAAGAGATGAATTCTACAGTCAATTTTTCGAAATAAAATCGTAAAGAGTTCCAATAATTCTATAAATATATTATTATAAGAACAATACGTTGTAAATAATATTGTTTTTGTTGCAGTCATGCTTATTTCATATTTGTATATATATGCAATAAGCTTCATAAACGAGTTTTATGAAAGATAAGGACATTCATTTGTTTTTCCTTCTGTTTATTTCTCTTTCTTTGTTTTACACAACGTTATTATTTGCAAAAAATATTCATCAGTTAAAAACAATTTAGAAAAAACACTGAAAAGAAGATTAATGAAGAAAAAAGGATATTATCTGCATAAAATATTCAATTCTTTCATAAAAGACAACATCATCATTATAAAATAAAATTGATTATTTTGTTTGATTGAAATAGATACGTATTTTCTCTTAATATCATTACTTTTATTCATATTGTTAATATTGATAAATGCTCATCAACTAACTGATTATCAATATCGTGGTGACCGAACTTTTCATCATACGACAAATCGTTGTAGAGAAGCCATTGAATGCACAAAATGTTGCAATAAATTATAATAAATATTTCTATGTCACAAATTGGTGGGTGTGTGGATGACGATAGTTTTGCTTCTGCAGCATTTCGATAGCACATCTTTTGAAAAAATTTGAGGATGTTATCATTTTCTGAAGTTGAGGTACAAGTAAAATTAAAATGTTTTTTAAATATTTTAATGATTCTACATATTGATTCTGAGTAATATGATTTTAAAGCACTATAGAAATAGATGGATTAGATTTTCGAATAAATTGATCAATATAGAGCTTTTCCAGCTAACGGCGGACTAGCGTGACCAAAGTTGAGTAGAAGATTTCTCGGACATCAGACAAGCGAACTTGCTCATTCAAAAAATTTTTATACGTTTTCGTATATACTCTATTGATAAATGTCATTTGTTTTGCAAAATGATGAGAAGAATTGGTAGTTGCCAGCCAAAATCATGAATTTTTTGTGCAAAAATGATGGAAAAGGGGCTTTGATGTCTGTTTTCATATTTCGCATATCATTTTATCATTTAAGATAACGAAAATAACAGTGATATTATCGAAGATTGAGCTACACTTTGAAATCAATAGATCACCTGTCATTGCTGTCAAAGCTATAAAAAGATGCGCTTTTTTAAGGTGCTTAATTTTGATGAGTGCGTTAGGTAAGGTGTTGATGATAACTATTTGTGGAAGCAGACTTCGAAAACAAAAATTCCACCATCATCAGGTATGGTGTTTTAGCTTGAAATACGGATGATAGCATTTTGTTCGTAGCGAGAAATTTTTTAGAAATGTGAGCGTTTTTGAATGGCTCTGACGAAAAGGTTGGCCGTAGTTTGACCGAAAAGAAAAACATCGAAAGGAAGAATATCGAAGAAAAAACACCGAAAAAAAGTGTAGAGGAAGCAAAATATGGAAAGGAAAAAATGTAGAACGGAAAAATGTCGAAGGTAGAAAAATATCGAAAAGTGATGTCTCTGACAGACACTGATTATAATTACTTATAATACATTATGATTTTCCTCATTATTTGATTGTGTTAGAAGTATAACAAATGGTAACTGTGATGAGTATTATTCGAGAAACACAGCGAAATAACCAGAGACAAACTTAAAAAACTGAAGATCTATAATCATGGCCGCAACTGCTCCATTTTTATCAAATGAAAATGAGTTATCATCGTCAAATGTTTCATTTATTCAATCATAAAAAGGAAAAGCAATGCTGATATTAAATAACTATATTTTCAAATTGAACTAAACGGCAAAAACTATAAAATACTGGATACATACATTTGATGAATGTTCAGCTAAAGTTCTATTTCGATATTTTTTTCTTCGACATTTCTTCTTTCGACATTTTCTACATTTTTCCTTTCGATATTTTTCCATTCGATATTTTTCCTTTCGGCCAAACTACAGCACACCGACGAAAAGGGTCCTTTTGAATGAGTGCTTTACTACGACTTCTTATTGTTCCCAGTTCGAGAGGATTCCACCAAAGAAATGAAAATTTTAGTAGAACTAGGACTATCATATATCTTGCTGCAGTATGCATTTCAGCTCTCTGTCACTTTATGCTATTGAGTTATGACAATCAGAAGGTTAAAACTGGGTGAGTGCATTACCTGTGGACAGGCTGTATGATCATTTTTTATTTGTGTGTATGCATGAAAGATTTACAATTTATTAAGTTTAATTATTGATCTGTGAAAAATAATCAATGTTTAGATTTTTTTTATAAAGAGAAAACTTCAAGTAAATGTTTATGTTCATCTTCATATTCATCAAACAAATATTACTAAAATTCTATCTACAATTCATTCTTCCATATATGTTAGAAAATTTTATAATTCAAGAAATAATAAAAAGAAATTTCTTTTTCAAATAACTATTAGATATAGCCTTGATATTTTTAATGAAAATTTAGTCAGATCCTTGGAGAATACTTGTAAGTGAATCATCTACTGCTAACATTAATTGTTCTTTTGTTATATACTTAGTTTTTGTGCGATTATAAATATATCCAGATACGAGTAATGTTAGTAACGTATAGATGAAAAGTTTTTAGGCAAAATATTGAATATAGATTTAGAAATGTTGTGTTTATTTTTGTTGGAGAATAGTGAGGATATCTTTGAATGACATGAACAATTAGCTTGAATTGATAAGCAAAGAGATTTTTGTAATCTCTAGAAGTATTTTGTAGAGATGCTAACAATCATTCAATTCAGTAGCTTTGTATACCCATATAACTAAAAAACCAAAAACATTTCATGTAAATGGTTATTTTCAAAATTTTCATCATTTAAATGGTGATTTTTAAAATTTTCATCAAAAAAATTGCATGATTTTACTTCTCTCAAAAGTCACCAAAGTCATCACATTACTTTCATTACTTTTACATCAATTTCCTTGTATGGCTTCAATTACTTCAGATGAATCTAAATCAACACATCCCATGTAACTAAAAAATCAAAAAAAATATCATTTTTTTTGTGTGTTACACATGAAACCATCATTTTTTGCCCTGTTTTGACTACATGGAATTAATTGTATTAATTTTGCATAATTTTCACCGCATGATCCTGGTTATTACGGAAAAATCAAAATCATTAGATTACTTTCATTACTTTTTCATCGAATGACTTTGATGTGAAATACATCATGTGTCATAATGTTTTTTAAAAAATTCACCAGGAAAATGATGAATTTAGAGTACATGTCGACATCTGTCTTTACAAATACTCTTTTCAATGTTTTCGAGAGAGAACTCTATGTCTGAGAACACACAAAATCTTGTGCCTCAGTTTTCTAGCAGAAATAATTAACTTTCTTACTCTACCCAAGTAATCAGAACATGACAAAATAATCATGACTTTCATGTAAAAAACACGAAAAAAATTACATTTTTTTGATGAAACTGACATGGAAATCGTTGATTTTCATTTTCATCAGTTGCATTTGATGATTTTCATTTTTAATCAAAGTCATCAAGTGACATTGATTTTTAATCAAAATCATCAAATGATATTGATTAAAAATTAAATTCATGAAATGCAACTGATGAAAATTTTCATTTTAATCAATAAAAATGGGAAACATCAATTTTTATATGTATTTCATCAGAAAAAATGTTATTTTTTTTATTTTTTAGTTGCATGGGTGTCTCTCCTTTAAGTCATGTAGCTCTTTTACTGTTCTAATTGCCTTTAGTCTTACTAGTGCGTTTTGTCTTCGTATGCTCCTTTTACGCCCTACAATTCTTGTATATTTAGTCTCTTTACTCTCTCTTGTCTTATTTTCTTCTACTGTTTAGAGAAATTTGCTTTCTTTAGTGTCTTCAGAGTTTCTAACTATTTTGCTCTGCTTTCTGATTTTAAGCGTTTTGAGTTCGTTCACTCCTTTTAGTATTTTCAATCCTTACAAACTCTTTAGTCGATTTAGTCTTTATATCTATTCTAGATGCTTTAATGCCATTAGGTTTTTTACCCATTGTACTCTCTTTAACTCTTTTTCTTACTTCAAGCGTTTTAGTCTCTTTTTCTCTTTTTAGTTCCTTTTCGCCTTCAATTCGTTTAGCCCCTGCGCTGCTTTATTAGTTTTTCTGTTCTGACCTGCTTGAGTTTCTTTTATTTCATTCAATTCCTTGATTAAAATTAGTAAATGAGTTACATATTGAGTAGAAAAGATAGGTAGTGAACTAACGAGGGAACCTCTTGAGGTGATAAAAAGCTTTAGGACTTGGATTGATTTTATCTTGTAGGTACTAGTGAGTAGTCAAATACCCTAGATTGGTTTATTCCCTTACTGCTTTGTGATGGAGTTATGGCCATTTTATTCATTTTTCTGCCTATAGTACCGTATAAGCAGCAGTAGTAAACAAGTAAGTTTCGATTTGAAATTTCGCTCATAGGGAGGTCTTAGGTACACTAGAATATCATGAAATTTTCGGACAAAACGGATGCGTCCTTCTCCCAATAATTAATTTTCGAAAAACTACCATTTTTCCCATGACGTTAGAACTTATCTTTGAGAACAGACATTTTTCGAAAATTAATTATTGGGAGAAGGACGCATCCGTTTTGTCTGAATCTTTCATGATATTCTAGTGTACCTAAGACCTCTCTATGAGCGAAATTTCAAATCGAAACTTACTTGTTTACTACTGCTGCTTACACGGTACTGTAGGCTGAAAAATGAATAAAATGGTCATAACTCCATCACAAAGCAGTAAGGGGACAAACCAACCTAGGGTATTTGACTACTCACTAGTACCTACAAGATAATATCAATCCGAGTCCTAAAGCTTTTTATCACTTCAAGAGGTTCCCTCGTAAGATAAAGCAATTCCCGTTTTAATCGATGACCACTGTGTGCAGCGTAGTAAACTTGATCTTTGAATAAAGACCGAATCAAAGTATGCCAGCTAAGTATACATATAAGTTCAGAAGGAAATTACTGAAACTCATTTTATTTTTGGTTTCATTTCGTGAGTCGACGCCACGATGTATTTCAGTCGTATTATAATTGAAGTTCTCGTTTTCATACGTTTCAAATGATGTGTGAAAGAGACATAAGTAGGGAGATAGATAGATAGATAGAACCGTAAATTGAGATATTAATTGGCAGATAGATAGATAAATACGTAGATGGATGGATAGATAAGTAGATTGGGAAATAGATAAATAGATAGATAGATATAAATAGGTGTATAGTTAGATTGTTAGATACATAGGTAAGAAACATACATGGATAGGTAGGTAAATAGACAGACAAATAGGTGGACAGATAGATGAATGTATCTATGTATCTATCTACCTATTCATTCATCTATTTATCTACAGATGAATAGACAAATAAATAAGTAGATAAATACATGGATAGAGAGATTAGCTAAATAGATAGATGATTCGACAGTTAGGTACTTCAATAGATGAGTAAGTGCGTAAGTAGATAGATAGTTAGATAGATAGATTGGTAAGCACCCAGGGATAGTATATACCCATGTAACTAAAAAATCGGAAAAATGATATTTTCTATAATGAAACCGTCGTTAAAATCGATGTTTTTCATTTTCATCGATTAAAGTGAGAATTTTCATCAGTTGCATTTGATGATTTTGATTAAAAATCAATGTCACTTGATGACTTTGATTAAAAATCAAAATCATCAAATGCAACTGGTGAAAGTTTCCATTCCAATCGATGAAAATGAAAAGCATCGATTTTTATGTTGGTTTTACCATAAAAATGTAACTTTTTTCGTGTTTTTCACATGAAATCATCATTTTTTGCCATGTTTTGAATACATAAGATATGTCACTGATAAATGCCATATACTGCGTGATTTTGATGATATTTTAATGATTTTCATGATATTTTCATGTTATTCATTGCATGACTTTCATGTAAAAGTCATCATTGTCATGAGTGTAAATTGTAAAAACATTGCATGCCGTTTAAAAAACCTCAAAGATTATGTCGCTTTCATCATTTGAAATCAAATTTTTTTGGCTTTCGTCATTAGAAAAAATTAATGATTTTGATGATATTTTCATGATATTCATTGGATGACTTTCATGTAAACGTCATCATTGTCATGAGTGTAAATTGTAAAAACATTGCATGCCGTTTAAAAAACCTCAAAGATTATGTCGCTTTCATCATTTGAAATCAAATTTTTTTGGCTTTCGTCATTGGAAAAAATTAATGATTTTGATGATATTTTAATGATTTTCATGAAATGATTTTGATGATATTTTGATGATATTCATTGCATGACTTTCATGTAAAAGTCATCATTTTTCTTTAAAAAAAATTCATAAAAATGATGTAAATTACATCATGTCTTGCCATGTTTTGATTACATGGGTGTTATATCTTGAATATTAGAATCAGTTTTTAAATCATCATAAATCATTGTTAAAAGACGACGTCCGTGACCTTTTCGTTGATATGGTGGAAATATTAACATTTCACTAAAAAATTAAAAAAAATTCAAAGAAAAGAGAATGGGAAAGCATTATTTTCTAACCTAATTTGTGGTCGTTTTTTATTTGGATAAGCATAACGAAAATATACTGTAATAAATCCAATAGGTGCATAACATATATGACCTTTACCATTTTGATATTGCTCATAAAGAATATAAGCACTCCAATTCGAATCATTGTTGTCAATAGATGGTACAATATCAATAAAGAATACAAGAAATGTTTTTAGACGAGCATACCAATCAGAGAATTTGGAATTACTATATAAGTTTTGTTGATTAATACGATAAATAAAATAAGAAGATACTTCTTCTTCTTTTAATTCATAAGTTAATAATTGTTCACCAAATGGAGAATATTCATTCTCATTTTCCATTTTTGATACAAATACATCTAAACTTGTTGTTATTGATGGGAACCATTGCTTTAATGTGTCAATTACATCATCAAGCTTGAAACAAAAACAATATATCACAAAAAAGAAAATATTTTTATTTACTTGAAATTGTTGATCGTTTTCACAAGTAATTTTTTCATCATAATCGATATTCAAGTAGAAATCAAGTGATGGTAATAAACAATAAATATTTATTTGTAATTTTTGATGTCCCAACAATTTTTCGCTAAGATAATTTACCTCATATTAATAATTATTTTGGTTTTTGAAACTTACTTTTTACGAAGTATTCGATTAAATTTAGGTGCAAATTCAATATTAAAATCATTTTCAGGTCGAACTAGAAAATCAAATTCAATGAAATATAAATAAAATTTCAAAGACTAACTTAATTTAAACTTTATAATATCATCATCACTATGATGAGCAGATTTATGTGAAAAACTAAAATAAAAATAATAATATTAGTTTTTTATATATAAATTGACTGAGCTATTCTCCCTTGAAACTGGGATAATAAGTCAAAAATTAAAATAATTTAGTAAAATTTTGATTATGCAGTAGCTGACTTACATGGAGTTTGTTGATGATGATAGAACATAGAAAGAACGTGATGGTATTAAACATAAAGCGTTCTTCAAATTTTCATGTTTTTTTTGTTCTGTATCAATTTTATCTTTAATCATTTTAATTTGATCTTGTAGAAGATGCCATTGATAATCATCTTCTGTTATGGTCAACATGTTGAATTTCATATAGGCTAAATCCTCATTAGCCACATCACAACCCCATTCGATAAAGATAAAACCCTCTTTTGACCGGCAATCATAGTAAACCCGGACACCATGCATATCAAACAGTTCTTTGTCATCTGATAAACATAAAAAATTATTTAAAAAAGTTTTTTAATATTTTTTCGTTTTTTTTTGAAAAAGTAATGAGGCAAGAGTAGAAAAAAGTTTTTGCTTTAGACAGGATTCGAACCCGGTTCACTTTATTAACGCTTTTTACCACTCAGCTATATCCAAAGTAATCGTCAAGGGGGAAACAGCGGATTTGAGATTTTAGATTTCAAATCCAAAAAAGATTTTTCGAGATTTTTCGGGATTTTTTTGGATTTTTTTGAATTTTTGAGATTTTTTTGGATTTTTTGGGATTTGTGAGATTTTTTTGGATTTTTGAGATTTTTTGGGATTTTTAAGATTTTTTTGGATTTTTGAGATTTTTTGGGATTTTTAAGATTTTTTTGGATTTTTGAGATTTTTTGGGATTTTTAAGATTTTTTTGGATTTTTGAGATTTTTTGGGATTTTTAAGATTTTTTTGGATTTTTTGGGATTCAAATCCAAAAAAATCCGCTTTTTCCCCCTAGCCTTCCCTCGTAAGCCGTAGAATTCCAAATTTTTGGATAAGTTTTCATGTACTTTCTAATATGATAACAAAATAATAGTGAGTTGAGAGGCATATACTTTGTCATAAAACTCTTTTTCAATTATATATAGTTCAATACAATTTCACCTGGGCTACATATTTTTACAAATGAAATTTTGTTACAAATGAACTATTATGAAAAATGAAACCAAAAGCGATTATACAGCGCTACACGAATTTTCGAAATTTTGCAATTTTTGAAAAAGTCTTCTACAGTATTTCGAGTCGTTCTCTGTTATTATAAATCCTAGTTCTAACTTTTTTATAACCAAAATGATCAACAAAAAAAGCTCTACAAGCCCTGAAATTTTGATGGAATTTGAAAGAGCTGACTGTAACGATTGAAGAATTCCCTCGGAATCGCCCATTATCAAATTTATAGGAACTCTCTTTTATATGAGCCGAATAACACTAAGTTTTATCCTTGTAATAGTAGATTGAATTTTTCTAGTGGCTGATAGAACACACCGTTTCCATGGAGTACAGGAAAAATTCACTCTACTATTACAAGGATAAAAGTTGGTGTTATTCGAGTCATATAAAAGAGAGTTCCTATAAATTCGATAATCGGGCCGAACAACACTATGTTTTGACTGTATAATCGTCGACAAAATCTTCCCTAATTCATTTTAATACCTAATTCCACATACCTTGAAATTGAAGTAACTTGCTCTAAGTACGCTATGGGCACGTAATATTTTAAATTTAGTAGTTTAGCGATGAGAGTGATAATTTGGCCCAAGCATGACCAATCTATTTGATGATCAATACAAGAAGTTTCATTGTTAGTTACATAAATATACGAATAAAGTAAATGTAAAAGCCATATTCTATTCATCTGGCATGACAACTTTTCTGATTATCTTGCTTCATCCACAATCACGCTTTTGTAACTTGAATCCATTCACCATCATCTTTTCCTTCATTCCTACTAATTCAACTTTTACTCCTCACTATCAATCTCATAGTGTTCCTTTCTTTCTCTGCCTCACAGGCTCCATACTGATCCCAACATAAGTTTTCTCCTCCTTTCTCCTTCAATCTAAAATTTACTGATTATTATCGTCCATCTTATAAATATGTCTCTCTCTCTCTCTCAAACTCTTCAATCTCATTGTGCCCATCAACTGTAAGCACCAGCCCATACTTATTCCCAAAGTATAACGGTAAAGGGTCCAGAGATACTCCATAATGTAGCAGACGAAGACCCAAGGATACCCTCATAGTATAGCAAATGAGGACTCAGGGGTACCTCTATAGTATAGTAGTTAAGGGCTCGTGAGTACCCCTCTATGATAGCTATTGAGAATCTATGGACACTTGTGTATGATGGATGTTGAAGATTCATAGATAATTTCATGATGCCTTTGGAAATAGTCGCAGTGAGCCCGATATGCTTTTAATCGGTTAATCGGTCCAACCGATTATCATTTCGAACCGATTTATCGTCTACGGTTAACCGGTTATTGATCGTCACCGTTGCATTCCCAACAGACATAGGGTGGCCCGTAAGTAGCTTTACGATAAAAATTTTGAATATCTCTATCCCTGTTCACTGAAATGAGTTGATTTTTTACCAGTAATAGAGGCATGTTCAAAATTTATACCCATAAAGACATTCCTGAAGAAGCCTTTTGTTCTGTATTATTATTGATCTCAACAAATAATTTTTACTTTTTTTTACAGATGAGAAAAAAAACAATAAACTTAACCAAAAATCTCTTCAGGCAAGTCTTCATGGATGTAAATTTTGAACATGCCTCTATCATTGATAAAAAATCAGTTCATTTGATTGAACCAAGATGAAGATATTCAAAATTCTTATTGTAAAACTATTTATGGGCCACCCTATATATATATATATCGTGTCGAAGTTATTTTACAACATTGAGCTAAATATCTTTCATCAACAAGTGAGTATCAACGTGTTGACGAATGCATTAAAACTATTCCTTCCAATTATAAAATATTTATTTTGAACACTTTAGAAATCATTTAGAAATAAAGAGAACAATGTAGAATAGCCATAAAAAATATTCGTTACAGAAAAACTATCTGTTGTTGCATGACGATGATTGATGACAGTGTGAATTGCATAATAACTTCGTTTATTTACATTTGCATTTGTTAGTGACCACAACTTTCTTATAGAAACATGTTGATAGTCCTCATACATCAGTTATATTATCAGTGATTATATCATAAAAGGTTTTTGCTTCTTTCGATTCTTTGAAACATTTAAAGTAGTCTACATGAATACAAAACTCAACGATATTAGTAAACAAAATTCTTTATTTCTAAATGATTAGTAAATTCTTCGAAGTAAATATTTTTTAACTGAATGGAATAGTTTCAATGCACTCTTCAACACGCTAATACTCACTTGTTGACGAAAGATATTTAGTTAGGTGTTGCCAAATAACTTCGACACTACATATATACATATGACAATCGAGTAATGAAAATACAAACCAAAGAAAAGAAAAAGAATATCTTATAGTTCATTTGGAAAATGCAATATGGGAGGTATTTATATATATTTGATAGATCTTGTACAGCCAAAAAAATATCGCCAAAAAGATAAGAAAAAGTGGTTTCACTTGAAAATTTTCTCATTCGTTTGGTCATCCACTCTGATTAGCTATACAAAGGTTCAGTTCGATTCGATGAATCATTCTCGATATATATCAGCAAACATCATCAAATGATCAAAAAAATTAATAGAGAAATCAATATTTAATACATTTATTTTACAAAGATTTTCATGATTTATTGTGTATTGAAGATGTTGATATAGAATAAACAGAAAAAAAATTCTAGCTAAATAATCATTATTATACGATTATTATATATGATAGATAACAGAAAATCAAAACCAAAGACGAAATCGAAATATTTCAATGTCATGTTGACTATAAGGAAAAAGAGCTTGTACCATAGACCGATAAGGGCCGACTTTTTCTTTGCGAATTTCACCATGAATATCAAGAAAAACAAGTTCTTTCATTTGTTTCACTAATTGAAGAAGATCTTCTTGAAAGACGGTAACATGTTGTTCTAAAAAAACAAAGATTTTTTCTTAGCTTATTCTTTCATATCAATCTATATTATTTTCATACTGATCAATTCAGGTGTTTGAAGCGACTTATACCATCCAGTAAGTGAATCTCTATACAAAATTCCACGTTGATAATCTGATCGAACTAGAACAGAGAAAAAAGCGAAATAAAAATTTGTATCATGAATACAGTTATATTTTAGAGTCCGAGTTGCACCTGACGAAATCTTGTCAAATTTTATGTTTCACTTTTCGATCAATCTTGATAAAATTCAATTTTTTGTTTTCAACTCTCGTTCGATACATTTCTAACTTATGAATCAACACTCGAATTCAATATATACCGAAAAAATCTTAATAAAAAGTGAATGCCTCTTTAATTGAAATTGATTTTATCTTTTTTTATACATCTAGAAAAAGAAAATCTATGCATCATAGAAAAATGTTGACTCGGGTCACAGTAAACGAAAAGTAAAACATATTTTCAATTTGCATGAATTTAATTATCGTATTTCATAGTGAATATTCATAAGAAATTTACATACTAGATGTCCATGGAAAATCATCTGGTCTCCAAAGACGTAATGTTTGTAAATTAGGCATATAAGTGCTAAGAAAAGGTACAAGATTTTGACCAACACGATTTTTTTCATTTTTAGAACAATGACAACCAGGAATTCTAAATTCAGCATATCGAACAGTATGCAGTGCATTTTTTCTTAGTTCATCAGATGCCTAAAAGTAAAATAAAAACAAATCAAAAATATTTTATCACAAAAATCATAGATTTTGTGTAGTTTTTGGTGAAAAGTTTTAATTTTATTCATTTTTATAATTTTTTGGAATTTTCGATCTTATACGATCATTTTCAACATACCATGACCTTATATACTAGATATTACAAAACATAAAAAAAAATAATAACCTAGACAAACATGAACATGAAACAAAAATGAAAAGATTATAATTGAAACAACATTAACATTCACATCATGACCATTGACTTCATTATCTGATGTTGATCAAATCCAATACCAATATACGTGTAATATATCACTCAAGTTATTGTGTACTACGTTTATATAATAATGTATGAAAATTATAGATTCTTGAGATTTTATAAAAAATTGGAAAGAAATAGTAGGTACCACCACCCTCACCCACCCTCACCCTCACACCCCTCACCCTCACCCTCAACATCAGATAATGAAGTCAATGGTCATGATGTGAATGTTAATGTTGTTTCAATTATAATCTTTTCATTTTTGTTTCATGTTCATGTTTGTCTAGGTTATTATTTTTTTTTATGTTTTGTAATATCTAGTATATAAGGTCATGGTATGTTGAAAATGATCGTATAAGATCGAAAATTCCAAAAAATTATAAAAATGAATAAAATTAAAACTTTTCACCAAAAACTACACAAAATCTATTATTTCTTTGCAATTTATTATAAAATCTCAAGAATCTATAATTTTCATACAAAAATCATATATTTCAAATTTTGGTTCAATCATAATTTATCTGTCGAACTAATACGGAATGTTTTTCTTTTCAATTTAATCGAAGATGAAATAACGATAAAATATTGAGACTTTTTTCCTATTGCATTGCATAATTTTCTACAATTTATATAAATACTTAAGACCAACTAAATCACCTTATTTATTTTGTTTAGAACATAAAGAACAAATCTATTTTTTTACTTTGATAATTGGTTTAGTGATACATTTGCTGAAATTATTTTTAAATAATATAATTAAAGTATCGAAATCCAAATAAGAGCATTGATATAAATAATACTTACATATTCAATAACATGCAAAAGCCATTCAAAATGGTGTACTCGCAGATATTTGAGATGAATAGATATCGAAATAAGATGAGCGAGTACTATTGCTCGCGCTTTATTTTCATCAGTTGTACTACCCCTAAAACCTAAAAAAAAATCGTACTTTTATTTTGATTATTTAAGAATAAAATTAGTGTTTTAATGAATATTCTATCTGATTTAAAATGAATGTACTAGCAGCAACCATTTATTTAAACACAATCTTGTAGAAATTAACAATTCGGAACCAATTAGTATTTTTATTCAAAACTTATGTTTTGTGATATACTATGATTCATATTTATTTCTATCATATATGCTATTTTTTCATATATAGAAAGAGAAAAAAATTGACACCATCTAATTTACATTTTAAATTATAATAATATACAGCAAAACATAAAGGAAGAGGACAACAAGTAAATGATGAATCGTCCTATTGCTTCCATATTCACATTAACACTTAAAGATGTTAATAAGTTATACGATATGTTGATTTATATGTTATTGAAAAGTGAGGTAAAACATTCTGAGTAATAATTGTATAAATTCCCTGTACTTCATAATTTCAAATAAAACAAATTAAGTAAATGATGATTAAAATTAAAATGAATAACAAAAAAATATAATCATCATAAATCAATAAAGCAATGTAAATTATATGAAAAGATTACATTTATTTTCTCTTGCACAAAACTCTCAATTTTTCAATGTTTTTAATCACATTCAATCAAAGTTGATTTAGATTTATCTTTAATTGAAAGATTTCTATTCATAATATAACATAAGTTAGTTTTATAAAAGAATATTTTTCTATCGGAAAATCTGAAAATTTAAATAAATTATCCAGGCAGTAAAAATTGAAAAAATAACGCGTTCCAAATCATTAAAACCGCACATTTCAATCCGTTAGCTACATGTTAAAATTCTTAAACCAGTTTTTACTCGTTTTAAATTTGAATCCGTTATAACTGGTTAAAACATGACAAATAACAACATTATTTTCGTTGAATTTATCGATGTGTTTTTACGACGTTTGATATATGAATGCGTTGGTAATTTGTTAAAATGTGCGGTTTTAACGATTTGGAACCCGTTTAATATTTTAAACATGTTTCTACACGTTTAATTTTGATTTTAAGTGAGTTCTATAGAAAGAAGAGACAGTCAGTTAGCTGAAAATTACTTGACAGTTAGATAAGGTTATTTTTTTGCTGCTCTTATCCCAATCCGATTCTATCTCATAATTATATCAGTTCACCATTATTTCTTGTCAATTTGCCTCAAGTCAAATCGCACATAGTTTGTTTGAAATAAATTGACAAGAAATAATGGTGAACTAATACAGTTATGAGATAGAATCGAAATAGGATAAAAGCAGTAAAAAATAACCTTATCTAACTCTCAAGTAATTTTCATCTAACCAACTGTCTCTTCTTCCTATAGAATTTACATCTAGTCTTTTTCCTTTCCCTATCTTCTCTAACTGTTTATTTAGGAATATCTGTTTGTCAGTCATCTTAATTTCAAGTTCACTTGAAGAGAAGATGATACTATTACTTGTCCAGGAACAACGAATCAGAAGAATAATGGATAAAAGATATGATAAAGCAAGAGAACATTTAAAAAAAATATCTCAATACAATAAATATAGCTGATGTTTGAAAGAGAATCTATAAAAATATTAAAAAAAGATGAAAAGAGCGTCAACGGAAAAAAAAATCAAAATGCGGAATCATTGAAAAAAGAAGAGAAAAAAACGTTTTTACACGTTAATTACTCGTGAGCACATCAAAATTGTTTTTATTTGACCCAAACTATCCTTTCCAATTGTGGGTGTAATAATAATGAAAGTGTTGCAAGCTAGGTTTTTCAATGCACTGAATATTTCTATAGAAAGTTCGAATTTGGAAAAAGCACTGTAAACCGTCTAAAGAGGTCGCTCAAATAATACGCGTAAAAACGCGTTTTATTTTTTATTCAACATTTACTGACTCGCTGTATATTGTACGTTCTTTTTTATTTGAGAAAAATATTTTTCGTACCTCATCACCAAAATTACAAATCAAAGGGTCACAACCGTTTTGAACTCAAAGATTTTCGTCAGAAAAAGACTGATACGTACGTTTATCTTTGTAGGCATATAATCATATTTTTAACGTATTTTATGACAAAGTGTTATGCAACTAGACAATGAGAAAAGAATTTAGTAGTCTTATGAAATATTCAGTTGTAAACAATAGATACGACGATGAATGTTATAATAATAGATAACTATACTTCGATTAAACAATACCAGTCAAATATTGCACTTTTCGCAAAATATTGTACCGATCAAATATTTCATTAAGAGTAAACACTATCAATCCTATTTCTTATTGAAATATAGACTTTTGTTAAAAGTTAGTGGTTCTCCGGCAATCTTTATTTCGTTCAAGAATAAAATTGTTGATATAGTAAATTCTTGCATCCAAGAGATGCATCATTCCAACTTACAAAAATCAAAATGGCGATCTTCACGTTGGTCGAGTTATACCCATTATATATACATACTAGCTCGCTCATCTTAATACTACTTATCGTGAAGAACAATATGCGCACTCAGTTTATTGTTTTTATCAGGAAATAACATTCTGGTTTCATAGTTCATATACTAGTCAAGTCGATAATTCAACTAATCTATTTGAATCAATCCAATACACTTCGTCTCAGTATAATCGTTGGTATTGTAAAATTAAAAATAACTGATGAGATTATATTCGTAATTGACAAAGCAAAAAACATTGGTTGTGATTCTTTTAAACTAGGTGACAAAAAATACATTAGTGATTTATATGTTGATGCTACTCTTCTTATACTGCAAAATACTGTTTCTTTAAAATTTGAAATTATCAAGAAAAAAGTTGCATATCGAATTGATAAGAATTCGTGTTTTATATGTGAATTTCAGATATTTCCTAACCTTTTAGAATCCACATAGATATATCTTCAACTCTTCACTGCTATTTTATTTCTTTTTCTGCATAAAACATTTACTCATTCTATTTTTCTCTCATTGCTTTAAATGATACAAAGTCTTTAAATTTATGTCTTTGACAGGCGTATATTCAGATTTCAAGAAAAAATACAAAAATTTTTCTATTATTTCATCTCGATATATCAAGCGTGCTTTTCGAAATGAAAATTCTGCATTTTTATATTCATGTGGTAATATATCCATATGAACGCGTTAAATCTTTTTATAAAACAACGTATAACGACTAAAACTTGAACGCTCTACAACTTGTTACAGAACAAATAAATAAAACGAATTTTTGATGAGAAATTATCGCGTTAAAACGTATCAACAACTTCGAATGGAGAATAACGCGTAAAAGAGTGCTGTGAAAACGGATTAAAACCCGTAAACTTTCTTTAAAAATGACATTTTAACACATTCGTGTCGATGAAACGCGTTTTAACGTGTTAAATATCTCGTAATAAATCTGTTTTAACTCTAAAATATCGTTGAAATGGCATTATCACGAAACCTTAACGCGTTTTAACGCATTTTTTTATGGTCTTTACTGACTGGGTAACACTTAAAATGTATTTCGATAGATTTAATCAAAAACTTTAAATCGAGTTTATTTAATCAGGCTAAATATGACTCGGCGAATTCAATTTTCCTAACCCTATTGATTCATACCTTTCAATTATGATTTTCTAGAAATTTGAAAGACAAAAGACAATGTTTCTAAAATTAAATACAACAAAAATTCTCTTGAACAATCAGATAAACTGTTTTCAAATAATTCTATGTAAATTACGAGCAGATATTATCAATAGAATTGTAATAGCTACATATAAATTTTTTTAAAATTTTCCGTACTAATGCAATATAGGAGAAAATCTTTTAACGTATTTTCATCAATGATACAACCAGGAAATTCTTTTAGAGGAACACTACTATAGGAAAAGATCATTTTTGACTTGTAAAAATAAATCAATCTGTATTTCACTTCGAGTATTTACATCATGCCGAAGGAGATCAATTTCCATAATCTTCATTCTGCTTATGTCATTAATTTTCATTTTACATTATACTGGAATATTGACACTTACTTGGTTTACGTTCAATGTAAGGATTAAAATCAAGTCTAGTGATTTTGTGCAATTGAATATCAGTTAATCTGCATCTTCTACTTGTGAATGACATTTTAGATATTGTTAACTGTAGATCATCATAGGTTATATTATTTTCTAAATAGTAAAGAAGATGGTTCATTTAATACAAAATAAATCTATATTATGATATGAACTATTCTTTGTCATGCAATTATAATTTATCATAATATTTATTTTTCTTTTATTCAAATTTATATCGGAATCGGCAACATGAATCTCTCATCAAATCAAAACTATAATCGCTTACTTCATAATTTAGAAAGCGATTTCTAATTACTTTTTAATATACTGAATTGAATACATATTTCACACTGATCAGAGTTAGTAGTACTCTGTTTGCTTTATATAACATTCTGAACTATTAAGTTAATCAATTATTAGAAGATCAAGAAAAGTATTATGTTGATATTCATAGAAATATTACTCATTTCACATTATACATCTGTAAGAATCGAAAACAATATAGACGATTTCAATCCGAAATCATGTATTCTTAGATAAAACAAATCAAAATATTTACCCATACGCAATTTGATGCAAGAAGCATTAGGAAATAATTCATTAAATTGTTCAAGAAATGAATAAAGAGATAGCCGATAATCCATCCAAACACATCGTGTATGTGGCCAATTCAAAATATCTCTTACATTACTAAAACAAAAAAGATAATTATTTTATAATATTTGATATATTCTTACATTATATTGTTGAAGAATTGAGGTATATAACTGAGAGAAGAAGTAAGATGTTGATGAAAAGTTATTGAATCAAAAAAACATTTAACATTTGTCCATTGATGATTGACAAAAAAAGGATGAACTTTAAATGAATTAATTATTTGTTCAATATTGACCATCGGTAATATACATTTCGATGAAATATAAAAATCAAAATTTACTAAATTAATTACTTCATCAGGTAAGCAATACTGACAAATAAAATTTGCATCAACAACAGATTTCCAAATGATGTTATCATTTCCATGCAAATTATCATTTTTTAAATGAATTTTCAATTTTTTAACATAATTAACATTATTCAGAAGCCATTTCAAATAAGAAAATTCTAAATCATCTTTCACAAAGGTATTCAGAGAAAAGTTTTCTAGTTTTGGCATCTATAATAGAAGAAAAGTCACATTTTAAACATACATTTACTTTGATTTGTTAAACGAACTATTTTATTTCTTGCATATATTTATATCTTATAAATATTATCAAAATAAAATATCATTTTTATCTACAATCTTCAATCTCTTAACGTATTGATTCTACTTAAACTATAATCTCTGTGACTATTTTCGAAACAACTTCTACTATACACAATTAATAATAATATATATTACCTCTCTTTTATTCGAATAATGAAAATTAACTCTTCTCGGAAAAACTTCAACGTAGTTGACAGACATGCAATCAATTTAGTTTAAAAAAAAATCAAAAACTGATATTTCAGTATATATATATATATATCTTAGCATATTACAAATTTTGATTCTGTTCAAAAAAACATCTTTCAGTTATATAATAAACATCTACTAGAGAAATGATTCGATTAATATTTAATTAATTATTTATTTGTTGTTTAAAAAGAGAATTTTATATGAACTACAAAAGAATTTAGTATTTTATACAAAGTTCTAGAATTAAGAACTCAATCATTAATTTAAATTATTCGTAAAATATTAAGATCATCATAAGACAATGAAAGAATCAGAAAAATCTATTATTACAACTTATAACAATGCAATGATTATTTGATCAATCAGTATCTTTATTTTCTTACCTTATTTAGCCAATTTCCATTTGTTTGAAATGTATAATTCTCTGATACTGATCCCCAGTATAAATTCAATAAATGATCAAAATAAACTGATAAATCTTCAAGAACTGGGACATATTCAATGAGATGTTCAAGAAAATGATGATATTTGATATGAATATATAAACGACGAAGAGTTAGACAACTTGATGGGCGTTTAAAGATTGAAAATGAAGAACAAGTTATGCCAGAGTATAAGCAGTCATGAAGATCAAGATAAGGATCATCACAGGTAATATCAAGACGAAGCGAAATGAGACGAGATTGATTAGAAAAAAGTTGACATATTAATTCTTCAAGCATAGTTAATTTTTCTGTAAACAAGAAGAGAAAAAAATTAAGTCTATATCTATTAAATATCGAATTTCTCTCTTAAAAAAGAAATAATCCTATTATATTTCAAGAATAGCTAATTACCTGTAAACGAATTTATTGCCGATAATCTACTTGCATTTCGAAGTAATTTAATAATATCTTTATCAAATTTTAATGTAAGTTCATCAAGTTGATTTTTAATAAGTATAGGTAGACTTTTAATTAAAGGTTCTACCAATAAACACCGAGTAAGTATAAGTGATTTAAGATTTGGAAAATGAAGAATTTTTTTATCATTATCAAAAAGCCATTTATAACTTAAATCAGAAGAACTACAATTTGTGCCATCAAAATGAATACGATGAATATAAGAAGCAAATGGTAACAATGGATTAGAAACTAATGGTAATAATATTAAATTACATTTACTATATGATAAACCAGGTTCAATAATAACAAGACCATTATCTGATTTATTATCAATTTTTGAGGGAATGGAACATATTAGTGAAGCAAAACGTTTATTCAGTGATAATAAAAATGTTAATAATTCAAACCATGATAAATGAGAAAATATCAGAAGAAGAATTTCATTTGGTAATATTTCCAATGTTGTTATCATATTGTTCTGATAAGTTTATAGTTGATTCTATATAAAAAAAAAGAATCAAGATAATGAAGAAAAGAATAATTTGAATATTAAAAAGATCTATTTTTCTCGAACCTGAGTATACGAACGATGCGCACGGGCGTGCAGAAAAGAGTCTAGAAACAAAACGAACCATTTCATCCTCACCCTTACTTCGCTCCCTCATATATACCCTGTGCATAAATTTCGTCGTGCGCATCTTTCAGCATCCCCTCGATTTTAAATACAAAAAAAAAGAAAAAAATGTAACTTCGATTTCATCTATCTTACTATGTTCTTATTTTAAATAATATACTATAAGATATTGAAAGTTAATAATATTATAAAAAATAAATTTTTAATTCATGATGTTGTATAAAAAAAAGTTTGTTTGCATTGCTCATTATATATAATGAACTAATTTGACGAGAAAAATGTCGACCGATGAACAATATGACGAAATGTCCGACTGCTATCAAACTATTGGAGAGAAAAAAGAAAACCTTGTTCGTTTATTTGATATAGGATATGCTCGCCATTCTTGAATTCTTATTTAAGAAAAAAGAAGGCATAGCCCGACTACCGTTTCAGAATGAAAACGGAAAAGTTAAAAGTATTAATTATTGAATATATTTTTGAAAATAAATGTTGTATTTAAACGAGAAATTTTATTTATATATAAAATCTCTTTTATATCCGAAATAGGCTGACCTAATTCAAAGTAAATTAATCAATAGAATTCATGTTGATATGTAAAAAGGCTAATTATATTTCTTAATTCACTTTGAATTAGTCAGTCCGTTTGAGATCTTAGGAATCAAACACATTGACTTAACTTAACGTCAGTTAAGAAACATGATTGGCATTTCTACGTAGCCACATGGATTCTATTGATTAATTCACTTTGAGTTAAGTCAATGTGTTCAATCCCTTAGTTATGAATAATAATAAAAAAAAACTAAATTTGATATAATTAAATATTACTCTATTCAAAATATTTTTGTCTTTCGTTGTGTTTAATTCAACACAATAGAACATCATTCTTAAAACTATGTAGTATAAATAACAAAATAAACATATGTATTTATGAGTGTAATGATACAATTAGAAGTGTAAATCATGCAATGCAGGCAACGACGACGATCAAAATGCCAACTTACACTTCTAGACACAATAGTAATAGAACATGCGCATCATTTGAAATAAAGTAGAAAAAATATATATTTAATTTTCAACACGTTAATAGAAAAAACAAACGAACAAAAGGATTATAAAATAGAACACAAATATTGAACGATGAGAAGAGTAAGAAAATGATTGATAAGCATTCATTATGGTTCTTGAAAGTTTTTTAAATGTGAAATTTGTTCTTTTGTAAAACTTATTATATAAGAAATTCTCTCATTTGGTTATAATACATGAACGAATAATAGATTCTAATAAAGTTGAACAAAATTCTGTATCGATCTTTCTATTTGTTTTTATGTTTAAATTATATGACTATAATCGATGTTTATTATGACGTCATGGATATAATAGGTAATTTGATCTAATATGTTTGATGCAAAAATCAACTCATGAAATTCATCCGTTTACGAATTATACTTCATACATGCCTAGTATATTTTATTTTAAAGCAATTTACTACATATATTTTGTATAATAATTGGTAATTTTCATACTATCGTACTAGGAATTATTTATTTGTTATATCAGACAAAAAAAAATTTAATTTGTTGCTAGTGTCTATATACCAACAATATTGACTGTTTCAAACAGATGTTCGTTAATGAAGTTTTAATAAATAATATGATTTCATTTATAATTAATGGTAATGATGTAATGAATCAAGTAAAAGACTGGTTTTATAAAGATCTCTTAACATTCAAAATTAATAAAATTAAATTGATGAATTGAATTAATGAATTTTAATTAGATTTATTTTCGAAGTTTTTTACATGGATTGTCGAATATTTTTATGTTATAGATTTAAATGATGATGTACATTAAATGTTTTAATTAAGTTTTCAAAATGTTTTCTGTAAACTCAGCCTGCATTTTAATCATAACTAATGTGATCCATATAGAGATCTTACACGTGTTCAGAAATTGATGACATCATACATGCTGCTAATTGCTGTTAATTAGGAAAACATTATTCATTAAAGTAAATGCAAGTAATCAGACAAATTCGCACTGTATAACACTTTTTCATTCTTTTAATATAGATACGTTATTTATACAAGTATCGAACTAATGGGGTAAAATCTTATCGCCAATTCAGCATTTCGCCAATTGTACCTTTCGCCAATTGGCGAATATGAACTAGTACTTCGCCAATTGGCGAAGTACTCCAAGAATTTCGCCAATTGGCGAACATGATAATACGAATTATTTCATTTATTGGCGAACGTCATATTAGAAACTCGCCAAATTGGCGAATATCCTGAGGAATTTCGCCAATTGGCGAGTATGATAATAAGAATTATTTCATTTATTGGTGAAAGTCATATTAGAAACTCGCCAAATTGGCGAACGTCATACTGGTAATTCACCAATTTTATAGAGGGCATATATTATTGAACTAGAATGAAACGTCGTCTGTTATTACCCGATCCCTAGATCAGATCATAATGCTGTCCTGGATGTATTAGGATGTAATATCTTTTCAAGGTGCGATCTCAGTGATAACACTTAGATTTAACTATTTGTAATCACTTATCTATGAGTGCACTATGTTCGAGGTGTGATTTCACTAAGATATAACTATTTGTAATCACTTGAAGATGAAAAAGATTAATCAACATATTTACCCATGGAATAATGGATTTATTCAATTCTTTCATACAACTAATATTTCTTTTTTTCTATTTTGAAATAAAAACAATTTAAACAGAATTAGTTACATTGTGAAATCCGTGGCTAAAATTGCCGAACGCTCTAAGGAATTTCGCCAATTGGCGAACATGATAATAAGAATTATTTCATTTATTGGCGAACGTCATATTAGAAACTCGCCAAATTGGCGAATGTCCTGAGGAATTTCGCCAATTGGCGAACATGATAGTAAAAATTATTTCATTTATTGGCGAACGTCATATTAGAAATTCGCCAAATTGGCGAATTTCATACTAGCAGTTCGCCAATTGGCGAAGTTCCTCAGGATATTCGCCATTGGCGAATGTACCATTGGCGAAACTGAGGATTGGCGATAAGACATAAGTCCCGAACTAATAAACATTTTCTGGGGCATGATGCAATAATATTTTCTATTAATAAATAACTGATATTCATTAATTCTACATAGTATGATTTACTTGATGAAATTTTCGTTAATTTCTGAAGATTTTTCTTATATTTACATATAGGAACAACTGTAGGATAATACATTAACATTAGTCCTTCATTTTCTCAGATTGTTAAACGATACATAACATTTTATTAATGTGATATTCTGTACTACAAATTTCTTTATCTTTTAAGAATATATATTTTTCGTCGTATTACTTGTTCTATTGAACATTCCACTATCTCTTATTTCGATTCCTATAAAATAAATAATATCACAAAACAAATCGAAATTTTAAGTTTAAAGCTAAAGATCTGCAACAACATGTTTTTTTTTGAATAAGTTTAGCAAATTCATATCTTTTGCAACGAACATAATGATAAGTATTGTAAAAAGAAACCTAAATTTAAATATACTCTTTAGACAAAATTGATATTCACTAATTTCGAATTACTGTAATTCACAAAATCATGAATATATAAATTTCATTTTCCATACTATGTTAAACATTCGTTAGCAATTTTTTTTCCGTTTTTATATAATAAACAACGTATTCATACAGTCTCTTCGATCGATTAATCAGAATTTTTTACGCACAAAAAAAAATAATTTGACGTAAATTAGAAACTAAAAAAGGCATTTGGTATATGAATGAAATAAAACAGACGAATTAGTTTATTTTCAGGAAACGTAATTCATAATTTTTTTCTCTGATGTTTCATTATCGACTTTCTTTAACTTGGCTTCAACAAGTATTTATATGGAAAAATCTCAATTATACGCAATAAATATAAGATCTTATTGTTTCATTTAAAGCTAAGCATTGATATTAAATCCGTACCAATTATTAACATATGAGACTATCGACTAAGATTTGATTAACAAAAAGGATTGTATAACAATTTAAATGATGTAATCAATTAAGTACCACTTCGATTTAATATAGAAAAGTGAATTTGAGTCCATTTTCAAAGCTGATCAATACTACGGTTTTGTTAATAAAACATATTAATAATATACAAGAACGTTGTATGACTGTGTTCTACATATTCCAAAGCTTTATCGAATGAGCTAAAATAAAGTCACTACTTACTCAGTTAAGATGAAATATAACAGTTTCTTTAATTATGTTGTATTATCATAAACGATGAATTTAATTTTATCATCTGTACCATATACGATTTTTTATTATCCAAAATTGGATAACAAACGAATTTTATTTATTCTAACTCTTTTCCCACACGTTTGAAGTTAAAATGGTTTTATCTTTTTTCCATGATAAACATAAGGAACATCTGTTAGAAAGCATTCTAACACATACATACTTCTATACATGTCTTTTCTTTCCTTTCCTCTCTTCTCTTTCTCTCCTGATGATTATCTATTTCAATCACCTTGTACATATGAGGATCATCTTTTTTTTGTCCTTAAGAATTATTGAAATTCTTATTGTGCAGTTAAAATAAGATACATTGCATCATCTTCTTTGCTTAGGATTAGCATGACGCCATTTTCCTTATTTGAAAATAACATTGCATTATTTTTCTGTTTAAATTTAGCTGAATTTCAAAAAGAACATGAGTCCAAACTACCTTCCTTCTTTTTATTGTCTCCTCTATCTTTCTCTTCTTTTTGGTTTTATTTTCGTTGTGTGAACATATGATGCCACATGAACGGGAATTTCTTTCGAAATAAAGTTTTATTTAATTTAGCTATTTCAATACAATACAGAAAATGATTTCTGATTTTTTGTAAATCATATTTTCCGTTGATAAACAAAAGCACAAAACTCATATTAATACAAATCAGATCCTTGCCATTTTCAAACACATAATAAAAGAGAGAAAAATGGTACATACTTAAGTCGTTATACATGATCAATCAATGTATCTTCCATAGTTGATATGGTTTTATGGGTTTTTGTAAATTATATTTGATAGCTATCAATTCGGAAACAGAAGATCTTTTACCTCAAACTCGATTGCAATGCCGACTAGAATTGAAAAATTATAAGTAATCAATAAAAGAAAGAAGAAGAAAAATACAAATAATATCTTCGAATTCTTGTTATAAAATTTATTTCATGTTCTCTTTATAGCATTTCAACAATAAAAACACTGTTAAAGAATATTAGACTTAATAGAAAATATGAAATTAATTACTTATAATATGAACTAGTATGTCTTTACTCATAGCAAGTATAGTAAATCATGATTACATATATTATTATTAGCATTGGCAGTTACAGATACATGACACAACTGAACACAATTATGAATTGACAAGTCAACACAAGTATTAAATAAACCTCACACGTTAAAACGAAAATTTATCTCGTTTCTTATCTTGAATATAAAGAGAAAAATCTGGATGAAATTTCAATAAAATTGTAAATATTATAAGCATTTTCTCTTTTACAAAATGTCAAAATGTAAGGATAAAATATTACTTCGAAAGAAAAAGAAGTATAAACAAAAATGAAAACAAAGTGATTTTAGTGAACATTACATGTAAATATACGATCACTAGTTCCGAATAATAAACGATCATATTGTATGGCTAGATGAAATGACAAATTTAATAAAGATAAACACAAGATTTTTCAAAAACACATCAAAAATAAAAAATGAATTTTTTGAAATATATTGAAGTTTTATATTATAATATTAATATAGAAATTTTTGTTTAGAAAAAAATCCTTTTATATAAATTGGCTGATCAACAAAGATAAAGAATATGATTCGCATGCAACTATTAGAGTTGCTATCAACGTTTGAAGAATGACCTTTGATTCAGTGATGTAGTCAGAGGAAGGATTGGGGGAATCAATCGCCCTCCGACAAGATGTAAATGTGTGGAGACGAGTACGGACTGATTTATTCTTACAAGCCAAAAAGCGCCCTATTTTCTATGACGGTCTTCCTTCAAAAAATTCCTAGTTCTATCCTGCTTTAACATATACGTTTCAAACATTTCTTTTGGTTAATTCAATTCATTTTATTTTTTCAAGGTGAGTAAATATACATTTAACATTTGTAGTATATATATCTATTGTTTTCTTTCTCTTTTTTCTAATGAGAGAACGAAATAAGAAAATGACGACACACATGTTTGACTATTTAATTCTTCTCTTTCTCTTTCTCTTTTCTAATAGTAGAGCGAAATGTTAACATGACTGTATATTACAGTGATTTATCGAGGTGCCGCTCACTTATAGTTATCCTTTGTTTTCTTTCTTATTCTTTTTTTTGTTTTTGATATATGTTTTCTTTGCTATTATACCATCATATAAATTCCGTCCTTGATGACCTTTGTTTCTATTCCTTTTCTATGGTATATATATATATAAATATATATCGATGTTTTTCCATAAATAAAAGAGGGCAGATATATAATTACGTAATATCGATTTATATATCACGTTCACACTGTAAAAATATTAACGGATGGACGCTTATTCTAAATAAACAAAGTAGAATTAATCTGATTGTAACATCGATATAAACTGACGCAGGAAAAAAATCCACAAGAAACATTTAAATTCATGTAAATTTAGTCTTTAGATTATTAAATCTTGCTATTGTAGATTTTAATATAAATAGATAATATTAAAAATAATTGAGTAAGAACATAAAATAATATAATTAAATTAATCAAAAAAAATTCTAATTATTATATGAATTTTTTCAGTTTCACTGATTATTTTCTAATATTTTGATAAATTAATTTTTAGAAATGGCATTCAATTATGACATTTATGTGCCCATCGAAGAAGTGACGTGATCAAGACAACAATTGGCACTGACTCACTCCACTCGTACCAATTTTTTTTGATTGACGGACTTTATGATAATACTCCTTTTACCTATCTGTATCATCATGATTGCTTGATTGATGGACATGAAGAAGTGCCGATAACTTTAAATGAAATGTTGGTGCTTCTTGCTGATATATTAACAGCTCGAGCATCAATTCATTTTAATGCAACAATAGAGTTTAACAGTTTAAGAGCCTTTAATGATGGTGCTCCAGTTATGAAAGATGGTGCAAGAAGAAATGTTTTTTTCTTTATTAATTAATCCAAATGCATTATTTGTTGAAAATTTTTTATTAACTATTTCAAATGATTGTAGACATTTATTTGAACAACTTGTAAATCATACAATCATCATAAAACCAGTTACATTTATAGAAGAAGCAGATGGTAAGCTGATCTAAAACAAAAAATACCTATTTGTTTTTTTTCATCATTATTTCTGAGTAAAGATGCGTACGGGATTAAACACAGTTTTGATCCTGATAAAAGATTTCCGTACTATTTCATCAACTTCATTGCTAATTTATTGGTTCATCTTGTATTTTGTGAAGAAATATTTGCTGTTTCGATTTCTATATTTTTAAATATATATCATATGGTTCTTTTTATTAATTAAATAGCAAATATAATGAACAAGATCAGACTTGTGAGATCAATTGAAATCAATCTAGTTCCTAGTGTCATATTTGCTAAATTCATTGATAACGAAAATCTATGATATATTTTACAATATATAGGATCAAAGAGCAATCATCAGTCTACGGAACTCACAATCAATTAATAGTTTAACAGTGAATTTGATAAAATAGAAAGCCAGTTTTTTATTGGGACTAGGAAATTTTTTTAATTCCATGGATATCTTTACTCAGTAGTAGTCGCTGTGAAAGCAAAGAGGAAAGAATTGAAAACAGATTTTTTTTTTATGTAGTTACTAGTAGTTAAAGTGATCTTTTTCTTGTTTAAAAATCAAGGCTAAACATTGAATGTTTCTGTATTTTTAATCAATTTTAAATTAAAAACAATTAAATGATACTATAAAAAACTTTAGAGACATTACAATAATCAGAAAAATCGAGAATAGTATTTTTTTTATACTTATTATGGTAGATCTCATTCTCTAAAGCGAAGTTCTAAAATCAAATTTCGACTTAAAGATCTAGAAATGTCCAATTTAAATGCTTTCAAAATATTCTCATTCGATACAGAATTCTTTTCTTTATCAGTTATAAAGGTATAATTTATACGAGTGCATAAACTATATTTTCTATTAAAAAAAACTTATTATGCTCTTTCTAGTGAAAATGTTTTCAACTTCATATTCGATGTTTACTAAAGCATTTTTGCTCAATCATTATTTTTTGATGAAATTGAATTTTTTTATTTAATATTAGTTTAAATTTGAAAAAACTAAATTCTTTCTCTGTTGTGTGAAATATTTTTACAAATAATTTTTTGTAAAACAAAAAAGATTTAAAGTAAATTAATATAAAACTTATTTTTATAATTTTTTAGATTCAGCAACAGTTAAGTCTATTCCTGCACCGGATCTTTCGATTAAATATGATTGTCGTACAAAACAGGGCTGTCTATCTATTGAATGGGATGTAAATAAAGAACCACTGAAATTAGCAAGCATGGTATTCAACATATACGCAACAACACAACGAGAATACCAATGGCAAATTCAGTGTAATGAAATTGAGCAGTTCCAAAATGGAACTATTCATACACAAAAACAGGTGGAATATTTAAAGAAGGTTTTACTGCTTATATCATCACCATCAATTGTATCTGAGTAAGTCAATGCGACTTATCTAGAGAAAAAAAATGAAAATCAAATAGTTCATAATTATCCTAAATCTGGGATGAATTTTCTACTGTTATTTTATTTTCGAATAATCATCACCTTATTTACAAATGAGAGTTTTTTAATCAATTATTTACAAATATTACTATTAATATTTTTCTTTTAGATCTTTAAACTATTTCAATATTAGTGATAATGTACAACATGCTGGTAAGATATTCGTTATTTTGCATATTTCATAACGATTTTTTCTTTGCTTAAAATATTTAAATTGTGTTTATTCTTTCTAAAAGAAACATTTTATATTACTAGACAAATTATTTTCTTCAAACTATACTATAGAACTGATAGAAAAAAACAGATATTCATTGAATTCTAATTGAAAATATTAACCTATGCAATATTTAGATAAACAATTATTTACTTATTTGAAAAGATAATTTGTAAAATTTAATATAGAACAGATAGAGAAATAATAAGGAGAAACGATTATATAAAAAATACAGTAGTATTAGTTGTCGGTTTACCAATTACAATTCTTCTCCCAAGATGGCAGATCTGTATCATTAAATAAACAAACAAATATATAAAAATATTTTAAAATTTATTTTAAAGATGTTCTCCCAGCTGCATCAAAAGTATTTGATTGTTGGATAAACAAAGTTGTTTCATTTAAACTGAGTGAGTTTTTAAAATATTGTTTTTTATTTTGTATTAAATGGATTTGTTTAGTTCGATCTGAAATGGATCTAGAAAATTATGACAATGAATTTGCATCACAATTTACCTATAGAATTTTTGGTGACAAGTAAAGTTAAAAAAACTAATCAATTATTAATATAAAAACAAAATATTTTAGAAGAAGAATATTTGGATATAAAAAATTACAAATCAAAATTTATTGTTCAGCATCGTCCATTTACTTTTACCTAGACATTGATTACGATCAAAGAATAGATACAAAAAATATCCACAATTTAATGTAAGAAAAATCATATACTTTTTTTTCGTCGATTGATTTTATTTCAAGGTTGATGAAATAATTGAGCCATTGGATAAATGGTTACCATCAACAAAAACAACAAGTAAACGATTATTTTCATCGAAATTAAAAGATGAAAATGAATACTGCACTATTTGGTGAACAATTATCAAATTACCGGTTAAAAGGAGAACGTGCTCCTTATTTAATTTATCGTGTTAATGAAGACTTTTTTATAAATTCAAAATTTAATGAATGGTATAATCGACTTGAAACTCTTGTAACATGTTTTATTAATCGTGCATCAAACATTATTAAAGAAGATACAAATTGCATTATTTATCTTCTTTATCAACTATATCAAAATCATGATGGTGAAATATGTTATGCAATTGTTGGATTCATTTCAGTTTATATTTATCCAAATAAAAGACAAACAACAATTAAGTTAGAAAATTTTTCTTTGTTTCACTTAAAAATTTTTTATTTTTTAACCAAATGTTAATTTTACCACTATATCAATGAAAAGATTCTTATGTTCAAGATATCACAAATATTATTAATTTTTTTAAAATAAAAAGAAATTTCCAATGGAAATAATTATGAAAATAAGGTTTTTTCTATGAGAAAGCCAAAAGCCAAACTTCTCTAAATAAATACGTTTCAAAAACTTGTGTTGAATTTCGTAATTGTATGTTTTTAAAATTCAATCTTCAATCTAGCCATGGGCTGTCTTATAAAAATTCTAGACAGGATGTGTTTTAAACTTGATAATGTTTGTTTTTTTTATTTCTTTAGCTGAAAATCCATCGGATGGATTTAATGCATTACATGATCTTGTTACACTTGAATCATGTCATAAATATTTACCTGATGTATTTTCAAAAGAATCAATTCTTAAAGCTGATCGATTAATATATGAAATAAATGATAAAACACGAGATGTTTGTAAACTAACCGCCCTATGTCAAAGATGTACGGCTGGAACCACTCGGATCTGGCGAACTTCCAGCGTATCCTCGGAAGCGGGATTCCAGAACCGTTTCCCATCTAGTTCTCGACTATTCTCGGATCTGGATTTAATCTTCGGATACGGTTGCCGTGTTCGGAATGGATTCCGATGATGATTCCATTAATCTTTTACGGACGACACGATATGGATCATATCCCATCGTTTCCTGTCTGATAATCAAAAAAAGAAACAGGCTCTTATAAGTTCTTTATAGAGCTGGAGTTCGTGAACTGAATTTTTAATATTAGAATGCAAGCTTATGTGTTGCTCGATTCGGACGCACATTGCAGCGATAATTTCTACTCAATCAATCAGCAATTTTAGTCGAAAGTAGATATTGTTCTCGCAGATTTTATTTGTATAAATTCACATAAATAAAAAGCAAAACAAAATCAAAATATAATACTCGACTGGAACCGGACTACTAATTAGAGTGTAAACTCGAAAGCATTCATTGATTATGAACTCTTTTTTAATACGACAATAAACAGTCACAGTAATGTTTGGGGATGATCGTTGGGACTAACGGATGGGCCGAAAGTTTTCAGACAAAATGTTTGTTGATTTTTCACCACCTTAAAAGTATTGCAGATGAATGTGAACGAGTGAACTAGGGTCAGAATTTAATACTCTTTTCGAATATGAGTTCAGAATTTCTGTGTCTATTTTCGTTTGGAAGCAGTGAGAGAATCATTAAATTGCTTTAAAAGTTCTTTTTGGACAAAAATATTTTTTGCGTATTCTTGTATTTTCACTGTTGTAATTCGAAACTCACTGTTGTAACTTTGGTTCATATATAAAATTGTAGAGCAAATTCTGCCCTACAAAATGCGCTATTTCAATTTCTTTTTATTGTCTTACAAGGCATCTAAATTTTTGTTTTCTTATTACCCTCATTTTTGAAAACTCGAGTTTTTAACCAAAATCCATCTTAGGTAGAAATAGCTTCTCAGAAAATGTTGATAGTTTTACTTGTTTTAAAGCTTTATTGGAGTTCGACATCACATACTGTAGAGGACTGTCTGCTCTACAAAACTATCATGTTCAAGCGGTTTTTATCATCTGCGCATCGGATTCGCGGGAGTAGCAAATCGCAGTGTGTTCATCAATCAATCAAATTTTCTGGCATGTTTAAAGATTGTCTCACTGCTTTCGTATAAAAACAAATACCAAATTTTTAAGTCCATATTCAAAAAGAGCACAAAATTCTGATCATAGTTTGTAGTTTTCATGCGTTTACAATAGTTTTACATAGACCGAAAATAAAGCATATATTGATCAAAACCTTCGGCTCAACTATTCTGTCCAGACTATTTTTTACTGTCTTTCAAAGATTTTCTTGCTTCTCCCTGACAAAAATAGACACAGAATTTTTGATCTTATATTTTTGAAAAGAGCATTAAATTTTGATCCTCGTCCACCCGTTCACATTCATCTAGAATACTTTTGAGGTGGTGAAAAATAGACGAACATTTTGTCTGAAAACTTTCGTCCCACCCGTTATGATAAACTTGAATAATTTGAAAAATGATTAGAAGTGCATTTTCATAATTGATTAAATTTCTTTTCATTATTTTCGATTGAAAAGTAAATTACAACCTATTATCATGAAAATCATGTATCTCTGCCGAAATCAATTGATTTATTCTATAATTCCGTAACGCAAGCATATTTCACATGTATTTTGCGACTACACTGTAGTCAAATGCAGAGTGTGCTCTTTCATGTTAAGTAAAAATTCTGCAATTAAAAAACGGATCGACCAGACCATCTAAAATTTTCAAACTGGTCAACAGTGCATGTAGGAAATTATAGTGCTGACAATTTCAAGTGTGCATGGTTTTTTCTGACTGAGTTGTAATTTTTTCAATTTTTGATCTTTTGGCTAGGAAAAATAGAAAAATAGTCTTAACTTTTTAAGTAAATTCTCTCCACCCAAATTCTTTTAGACTTTTTACTATTCTGACGCCCTCTATCAAAAGATGTGTAAATGAATGGAGTTGGAGTTGAATGCATTGAGCGGTACCCCTCATCAGAATTAATAATTTCTTCTATTGAGCAAACTATGAATATGTGCATGCGAATATTTGTATCGTTCTCCATCGCCTTGTGCACGCATGTGTAATACATGTGCTATTCTAGTGGCAACTCAATAAGATGCCTTCTAGCGAAGAACCGCCAAGTGGAAGTAGACCGGATAAAATGAATTTCATTACTTTTCTAAATTTATTCCATGTGTCAACACTATCATCAATCAGACAATGGTAAGCAGCAATCAAATGATGATTTTGACCATATGAAATCAGAGTACTTCTGTCAGACTCTTCGAATAGGTACAGTAATATTTATACAATGATAGGAAAAATATTTAATCAAATGATCTAGTATATATAGTATAAATGTGCTGCTGTATAATAAGAAACTAGTTGATTTATAGGTTCATTTTTTATTATTTGTATTATAATATTATTTTGTCATTGTTTATAACTGGTTTTGATAATGGTTCTTTTATAAAATATGAAAGAAAAAAAAGTTAAATATCAACAAGAGATATTACAGGAGGTATTTTTTCAGCTTCGAGCCTCTTATAAGCACCTTTGTAAGACAACAATAGAAATGTAGAAATTACAAAGCAACAAAGAATAAATATAGAACATGGCGTAATTATTAGAGGAGAGGTTGAAACAGGAGGTAATTTAATAAGAGCTTCAAAAATAAAAACAAAAATACCACTTAGTATGTTGCCAATACAAAACAGTAATCCACTGGACCATTCAGCACAAATCGGATACGTACATTCTACAGCAGATTCCATCGTAACGGGTAATAGTGGTAACATGAAAGAACTCATCAAACCGAATGAAACTGCCAGTGGATAGAATTTATTTGGTTGAAGAATCAAAATGAAATAGATGCCAGATGCACAAGAACATACTATTAATATTTTTATTATAGAACGATAAGCATGTGTTCGATCCATAATAACACCTACTACAATCATAGTAACAAGGCCAGGAATAATGAGTATACCACTAAATATTCCAGCATCATTACTAGAATATCCAATAGGTTCAATTAATTGAGAGAGCGATACTGATATTGCATTAAAAAGGGCTGAAATAGGCGTTAAACTAAATAAAAGAATTAAAAAATGACGATTAGTAAATAGACTGCGAAGATCTCTTTTGATATTGATTGGTACATGATATTTTTCTGATAATGATGGTGGTGTTGGTGGTTCTGATCGAAATATTATAATAATTAACAATGTTGTTAAGGCAATGAAACCAGCTTCTATCATTAAAAGAATAAAAAATGACTTTGATGATGTACTATCCGTGACAATAAATGGTGGAATAATAGAACCAATCGCTGTACCTGCAATGAATATTTAATCGAAAATTTATTTTTTGCTTGATTTTAAATTATACCTAATGGATTAGCCATTGTACCAATAGCTACAACAATATCACGTTGTTTAAGTGGAAACCAACGAGCAGCAAATAATGCTATTATATTCATAAAGAAAGGCGTTGCAATAGCTGGTAATATTTGACCAATAACTAAAGCAGGATAACCATGTAATGGTGAAATTAAAGCAAAAAGACGAATGAAAACACCCATATTTAAAATATTTCCTATTATTAGTGTCATACGCATTGATAAAATTTTAGATAACTCTATTGATAATATTGTACCAACAACATAAAGAAAGAAAAATACAATGCTTAAAACATCTACTTGTGTAATTGTTATACCAAAAAATGCTGTTGTTTGTGATTTAATAGGAGCAAATGTCAAACTAGGTATACCATTGGCAAAACATGCCAGAAAAAAGACTAATAATTGAAGCCATCGTATCGGATAAGCACGATATTGTGTTGTTTCATCCGGCGTCATTTTTAGATTACTGTTCTTTTTTTGTATTAAATACAATGAAGCAAAGCATTCTACTTAAATTACCTTTTTATACATATATCGTGTGAGTATAATTATAGTCTTCGTTATTTCTTTCCTTCGTTCGAAAGAGTAGGCCATACAGAACACCATCTTATGTTTTTCATCTAATACCCACGTTGTTTGTTTTACTAATGAAAAAAAAGCAAGAGGAGATGTCGTAAGTGTCGATTACTTTACTGAAACGAAATTATGGAAAAAATATCTTAAATTCATATAAAATTTAGATAAACTTCAGCTAAATAGAAATAGATATTAAATTAATAATAAATAGAAATAATAAATGAAAAAATCATACTTTTGATTGAATGAAATATTTTAAAAGAATTTTTAGATTTTATTCGACCTACTATTTGCTAATTTCATTGATTTGGTCAAAAACAGTTTATATAAAAAAAAGTCATTTTATTAAGATTAACATTATATATTTATATTAAAAAAATTATTTCATTTAATATTTTAATATTTATTAAAAAATAACTTTTTTCTATAAAAATATTTAAAGACAATCGAATTATTTATCTGATTATTTCGGTTTTAGAAAAATCAGTTAAATTCATCAGGAAAAATCGCAAGTAAATAAGAATAAACAAAAAATGATTGTATTTGTTTTTTTTTTGAAAATGTATTTCTTCGTAAGTACAGATCATAATGACATAAACGCTATCTTAATGAATCATTAGCGCACCTATAGAAAATTTTATCCTCAACGTCAATAGAAAGGTATGTCAATGTGTCATTGATTCATTATTACATAAGAAAATTTGATAAAGAACAAGTTGTTTTCATATGCGTTGATTATACTACAGATTCAGTTATGCTATAATTATTCATCTCTATTACTATGAGACTATATAATAATGTGTTTTTTTTTCTATATTCACTAAATATTTATTATTTAAATTATTCGTTTGAAAATGTATCCTGGTGGTTGTGTGCCTCCTCCTGATAATGATCCATTCCGTGGTGGTTGTGTGCCTCCTCCTGACAATAATCCGTTTCGCGGTGGTTG
>JAJEKB010020870.1:767650-807615 GCA_022393335.1 Macrotrachela quadricornifera | reverse complement strand
GCCTCCTCCTGACAATAATCCGTTTCGCGGTGGTTGTGTGCCTCCTCGCCCTCCTTATCGATGGTAATTTACTATATGGGAAAATTAGTTCAAATTTAAAATGAATTATTCTCAATAAAAAAAACTTTTTTTTTTAAAGTTTTATTCTTTGTCAACAAATAAATTCTTTTACATATTTTAATGATTGATTAATAAAATTTTATTAATCATTTATCATCTTCTCATCTTCTTCTTCGTTTTCTTTCGGATGCTGAGCCATGATCTAAGTTAGTCGTCGAATCCCGACCTCACAGTACTCTTTTGAAATGGAAAAAAGGTTGTCAAGATCGTTAACCCTTTCCCATGTCACGAATACCGGATCACTTTTAGCGGTAAACCGATAAAACCGGTAAAACCGACGGTTAACCGCGGTTTACCGGATAAAACCGACCGTTTACCGCGGTTTATCGGATAAAACCACCCGTTTACCGCGGTTTTGGGAGCCAGTAACCCGACCGGTAAGCCGCGGTTAACCGGTGGTTTTCATCCGGTATTCGCGACATAGGTTACGTCCGGCTGTTGCCATATGGCAACATTGAGCTAATATTTTGTGTAAAATCGACGTATAGTGATGGTTTATCATTTTTTTAACAATTCGATAATTATGCCCACATATTTCAGCACATATTCATGCGTTCAGAAGAGAAAAAAAACATTCGCAGTGGAAATGACTGAGGTTCTGCGCGATGCCCCAAAAAAGCATATAAATCGTAAAAACGATTTTTTGATGCAAATGAACATTCAGTGGTGAAAACAACTAGTGGTTAATTTTTCTCCATAGAGCTACTATGTATTGCCTCGTCAGCTACTATTATTGTATAAATTTGAACAATAAAAAATAGGGATGTTGCCATTTGGCAACACCCGGCCGTAAGGGAACAAAAAATTGAAAACAGTAAAATTTGTTTTCTTTGTTGCAGCCCAATAGTTTGATCGTTGTTTTGGTTCAGAATGTCAAACGAAAGCAAATTTTATCTATTTGACTATTTCTTACAGCCTTAAGATGAAATATGTCCCTAGAATACTCAAAAACATATCAGCATCGTGTGAATTTCACTTGTAATTGCTAGAGAAGCTCGGAATTCCGTGAGATTCAAACAAGTTTCATAGTGTTGTATAATGGTGTAAATAGAAATAATACGTTGTGCTGTAAGTATTGTTAAAATCTCACTGAATTCGCGAGCTTCTCTGGCAATTACAAGTGAAATTCACACGATTTCGTTACGTTTTTGAGCATTCTTGGGACATATCTCATCTTAAAGCATATAAGAAATGGTCAAATAGATAAAGTTTGTTTTCGTTTGACATTCTGAACCAAAACAACGATCAAATTATTGGGCTGCAACAAAGGGAAAAATTTTACCTTTTTCAATTTTTTGCACCCTTACGACCGGATGTTGCCAAATGGCAACATGTTCGCATTCGGCTCAATATCAGTTTTTTAGGCTCCAAGATAGAATTCGATAACCCTCACATGTAGAAGACAAAGAATATGTAGAAAAAAATTTTTTTGCTTGGTGTCTTCTGGTACCCAGTCCTAAAGGATTAACGTATGACGAGTGTACATCTGAAATCTGTTTTTCAAAATTTGACTCCATGCGAGAGCTGTAAAAGTTCGAACAAAAATAATAATTAATACCTGATAGCGTCTTTATATAGTTATAAATGATTCGAAGTTTGCTTTGGTTATAGCAGCTGTGTGTATTACCAGATAATGAATGTGATTCACATTAACTATTTTCTTATCATAATGAAATGTTTGTCGTGAAGTGATATATGCAGTCTGTTTAAGTAAATGTATTTTAAAGGCAAATATAATATCATTATATCGTTTGTTTATTGTTAATGTGTTTAATATCGAATATTCAAATGTTTGTATTAACTATATAAAAGATAGTGTTATGGGATTGCGATTACAGCTATTAGAATAGCATGTTACCATATATTGCTAAGAGCATTGATAAACCTAGAGTAACCATAGTTGATTCAAAATATTTCAGAAATATTCAGTATTCTATGATACTGTTGTCAATTTTGGGATTTCTTTTTAAAATAAAATAAAAGTTTATACGTATTGCCACGAAATGGTTAAATTGTTCCAATCAAAACCTCTTGTAAAGAAGAGGCAAAATAGAGCAGATTGTATACGAGAGATGGATCGTAAAAATAAACAATATAATGAAACATGTTCCGATTTGCTTGAATGTGCGGGTCATTTTCTAGACAAAGCAAAGAAAAGAATGACGGTTTAGATGCATCAAAAATAGATATTGACATTGATGAAGGCATCGGCCAGACAACAACTGTACAGAACGGAGTAAGTTTTGTTCGAAGTTTCAAATCTTGTGTGCATAAAGATATTGTAGATTTGATGAATGATATTTATAAGAAAGTTTATCACATGATTTCGCGTTGGAATCATGATAAATAAGAGTTCGTGGTAAGTTTTTGAGCTGAATTATGTCATATTAGGTCAAGAAACATTTGACTTGCCCATCTCAGGCACATATATCAATAATCACAAACGAATGAATTAAAAAGAAGTAAAAATAAGATATCAGTATGTAAAGTTGTGGATAATATAGATAGCATTCCTTAATAGTTTTAGAAGCTTATTGAAAATCTAAAAATTTGATAAAAAAATTCAAAAGAACATACGGAGCCTTTAAAAGCCTAGAAAATTTTCGATGTTTTTCTGAAGTCTTGGATTTTAATAGAATTCCAGAATTCCGTAATTTTCTCCTTGACAACAGTTCATTTAGAACTTATTTAAAATTCAACCAAATACTCTAAAGATTTGTCGAAGATTAATTTAGTCTTGTATATGACAATATAAATAATATTGAGTTATTTTTCTGTCACTATTATTTCAAAACAAAACTATAAACACAATCTTTTGTCAAAAAGTGATCGACGATTTAATTCAGAAATTTGTAAAAGATTACAATATATATACTCAAAATAAACACTCACTAATTTAAGTTTAAAGTGAAATCTAATCAATCCTAAACGAAACTGTTCAATACAAACACTGATTTCGTTGAATGTAGGAAAAAAAAGCCTAATTTTCGTTGCAGAAGTATAATATTTGAGAAATAAATTACAAACTATTATAGTTTATTAGAAGACACAGTATGTATGACATAATAATATTTTAAAATAAGATTGTATGATTTTTTTTTTCAATGAAATAAAATTAATTTTTATTATTTCCACTAAATACTCGTGGTTTTGATAATTGTTCAATTGCTTCTTTATGTTTTTGTCGTTTACTCATAATTTCAATATCTGGAAAATGTTGATTAACAGTTTCTAAAATTTTTTTATTTCGTTTTTCTAAATCTTTTTCTTGTTTTTCTTCACGAGCTTTTTGTGATCGATCACGCATTCGTTGGTGATGAATTACATCTTTTAAATTTCTAAAAAAAAAACCAAACTAAATTCTTAATATAAATAAATTATCTTCATACTTATATGTAAAAGGTTGAACTAATCGATCAGTAAGACGTCGTTGAAGATTTTCTATTGAATCATTTTCATATTTTGCATCTGATTTCTAATATTTAAAGAATAAAAACAAAATTTCATTAACGAAAAGATTCTCACTATAATATTTTGATGAAATGTTTGATTTTGTAATCCTAATTTTTTTTTATTATCTAATAATCGAAAATAATCTAATGTACGCCAATTATTTTCATCAATATGTTCAATAATTTTACGCATTGAATCCGCTTTTGTTACTAAAACATCAACAAAATCATAGTATTCTTATAGATCTTTTAATAAAAACTTCAAAATGAAAAAGGATAATAGTAATATACCTTGTTGTCGACCAATTATATCATGTATAGGTGTTTCAAAATCATATTTCATAATAAAATGTCTTTGATTAGCAATTTTTTCAGCAAGACGAACAGTTGCAGAAAATACAGTAATACCCTAGAAATATATAAAAAATTAATTCTAATAGACATATCGATAAGATGCAGGAGAAATAGTTCTCTTTCAAATAAAAGAATTCTTTATTCTATATTTCCAAGTATAGTGGAACAAAAAGCTTTTATAGTCTGATAGTCTATTATTAACTCAACGGTTATAAAAATTTTCGGAAAACTCGAATTGATTTTGAAGAAAGAATGATCTTGAATACATAATCCTACTGAAAGATCAAGTATTGAAACAGCATTTTTGTTACTACTCAACGCTTGAATAATATGATGAACACCATGAGTTGTTAATGGATTATATGCTAACTAAAAAAAAAAGAAAATATTTATATAAATATTCAATGAAAATTTTTCTTTTACATTTAATTGTTTAAGTGTAGAATTTTTTTCTAAACCTTGACTAATTAATTTTGCACATGTCCAATCAATATAACAATTACTTATATTTAAACTTTGTAAAAATTTATTAACAATTAATACTCGACGAAGTGCAACACTTCCATCATAACCAAGACCACTCCATGATATATCAAATTCTGTTAAAAACTTATTCATCTATTCAAAAAAAACAAACAATTTCTTCATATAAAAATACATATAAAATAATTACTTCAAATCCTCGAAATAAAGCTATTGATGCATAACTTCGTATTAAATTCCAACTTAAATTTAAATATATCAAACTATTATTGTCCGCTAAAAGAAAAATATTTCTTATCATTAAAAAAAAATAAATAAATTTATAAATATACTTAATGCATTTCCAATAAGTATACATGCCATTTCTTCAAATTTATTTCCACTTAAATTTATTTCTAAAAGTTTTTTATGTCGACATATATCACCAATACATCGACCATATGAATCTCGAATACCACATTCAGCCAAAGATAAATATAGTAATGATGATAAATGATTTATTGTATCAACTAATATTTCCAAACCATTTTTACCTATTTTATTACATGATAAATCCTTAAAAAGAATAAAAAAAAGAAATTTATATATATTTTTTTCTTTTGTAATTTACTAATAAATTAAGATGAACACATTTATTTAATCCTTGACAAAGTATATTAATTGAACGTGATGTTAAACCAACTGAACTTAATGTTAAACTTTCAAGATTTTCTTCAATTGCTGTAGAAAATGCACGTATATCATTAAAACATAATGATCGATTAAAAATAGTTATACTATCATAAGAAAGAACATCACGTAATTGACAATCAATTGTTACATCAAGCATATGACAACTATTTTCATACATTCGAATTCTTCCTATATGAAAATATAGAGTAAATTTATTTGTATATACATTTATATTTACGATTATTATATGGTGTTTTACATCGTAAAGGAACAAGAGTATTAGTATTTGTTTCAATATCTTGATTAGATTGAGATTGAAATGGAACATTTATTTGACCAAATGTTTGATTAAAACGATTACTTTGATGTGCTGCTAATTTTTTATCAAATGATAAATGTAAAAGTTTATAATCATTAATTTGATCTTTAACAAATAATTCTTTTACGAAATAATAAAATAAAAATTCTACTAATACCTGTTTCATCATCATCATCATCATCTAAATCAGTATCAAAACTTATATCATCATACTTTTCCATTTATTTTATTTGTTTAATATGAAAATATATCAAATAGTCAATCGATGTAATCTTATCAATTATTTAATACAAATGACATATTGTTGACAGCCGAAAAATGATTTCAAATTTTAATAGAAAGAAGACTAAGAACAAGTTCTTTTCTTTTCTGTTTTCCGATAAGATAGCATTAAGAAAAAAAATCTATTAATAATTCTTTCTTCTTAGCTTAATATATATTTTTTTTTTCTTGTTTTTCATTCAAAAAGAACGTACAAACAAAAGACAAGCATGTATATTAATATTATAAATAGTTAGAGTTCGTTTAATCTTGCATGTCTTCTGGAATTTCGTGAGGATTAAGAATACCTAAAAAAAACAAGTAGAAAAAATAAAAAATTGAAATTTTTCATTTATTTTATTCAAACATACCGGGAACACTCATTTGTACTTTACGTTTTTCTTCAGCTGCACGTTTTAATGTTTGTTCACGGTCTTCTAAATATAAATCAGCTGTATCATTACCAGTTGCTTCACGTATTTGAACAAGAAAATCACGTAAATGTTCTTTAAATCCTGCTATATCTTGATCGAATGTAACAAAACCTTCAATTATAACTTTTATTTGATTATCTTGTAAATGTGGAAAAGCTGTTTTTAATAAATTAGCCATAAATTGTTGAACATAAAGTAAATTTTGTGATGGATCTTGAACTTCAGGTGCTAATGGAACTTTAATAAGACCTTGTTCAACAATTACAAATAAATTTGCTAAGATTTGTGAATGAGCTGTTAAACCTTAAATTAAAATAATTATAATATTTTCTATAGTTATCTTTTTTTTTGTTCATACCTGATGTATGTGAACATTCCGCAACAACAGAAAAAATATGTTGCATTGTTTCAAGATAATAAATTTGATAAAAAGTTTGTGCTGCTTGTGGATCACATGTTTGAAATTTTCTTAACATTATTTGTAAAATTTCTAAACCTGATTCTGATATTGTACGCATTGTATGTTTTAATGCCCACATAATTGAATCATAAACAAGTTTAAATTGTGTTGCATTTAATGCCAATAATGCTAAATACAAAAAAAAAACAATATAAAATCTTCAAAAAAAAAAAAGAATTTTACAATATACCAGGAAAACAAACATTTGTAACTGATTGAAGAAGTATATAAAAATTTTTTCTATGATCAGGATAATCTTCAAAATTTTTATCAATCATATGAAGTGTATGTTCAAATGTTAAATCAAATATTTCTGGTATACGAGTTGTTATACGATCTTCAACTTTATTAATTAATATAGCTAACATATTTAATACTTCAGCTTCACGAGCTTCAGAATGACAATCACGATAATCACTTAATACAAATGTATATAATGGTGTTAAAAATTGATCAAGAATTTGTTGAGTATTTGTTGCTTTTGAAAAATAATTTCCAAGTAATATTAATGTATCTTCTTTAATAGCCATCATTGATTTAATTAAACGTTGTTTAACAACCATTGGTCCATTCATACGTATAGCTTGATTTATATTTTCTGATGTTACTTTATATATATGTAACATATCTTGATAAATTTTTGTTAATTGATGAACATATGGTGCACCTAATGCTTTTGATGCTCGAATATTTGTTTTAAGTATATTTAATATATTACTAACAACTTCAGGATCTTTTAAACAATCAACTGATTTTTTTGCTTCAGATATAATTGTATTCCAAACATCATTTGGTAATTGCATATATTTATCAATTAATTTTGTTTGTTGAACATTATCAATACTAGCTGCAATCATATTTCCAACAGCTTCATAAAATGTATGAACTTGATGTGATTCCAAATGACATATAATACCATTAATATTTGTTAAAATTTCATCAACAAATGCTTGTGATTCACCTAATTGAATTGTAACAAAATGTCGACGACATTTTTGTGCAATTTTTATAAATGTATCACATGCCATATCTTGTACACCTTCATGAGTTTCTTTAAAAAAAACAAAATATTTTTATTTAATAATAAAAAAAAAAAGGAAATGAAATACCATGCATAAATTCAAATAGTTTATTAACAACTGTTTTAAGAAATTTCCAATGTGCACGAAGAAAACGAGGATATTGACCAACAACATACATTATATTTGAAGCTATTATAGCTTTATTATCTTTACCACGTTTTTGTTCACATAATCCAAGTAATTCCTGAGATAAAAATATGATTTTTTTAAATAAAAAAAAAATAGAATGAAATTATTTACTTTAATAACAGTTACAAGAAAACGCTTTTCATCATCTTCAACCATGGCACCAGATATTGAACCAATAGCCCAACAAAGCTATAAATAAAAAAAAAATTTTTTTTTTCAATATTTTTAATTTACAATGTATATCAACATACTGTATTCAGATTTTTCCATGACCATTCGGTACCATTAACTTGATTTGCTAATTTTTCTGTCATAATTGATTCTGTATCATTATAATCCAAATGTGTTAAATAAACTAAAATAAATAAATAATCTTCAGAAGAAAAAAAAGAAATTTGTTTTTTTGTTACCGAGTGTTTCACGCATATTCTTATAAAGATTAATAGCATCTGTATCTTTCATAAATTCTCGTACAACTTCACCACGTTCATTTTCTACAACAAGTACTTCTTCTGGTCGTGCCATACGTGATATCATAATTCGTCGAACCTTAATAAATATTTTTTTTTTCATTTATAAAATTTAAAAAGATTTAATCTTTACTTTTGAAAGCATAATACTATAAAATTGTCGTCGTGTTGGTACATTATTTGAATTAATTGAACGTAAATATGATGGTGTTGATTGTTGATATGGTGCTTCACGATAAAGTTCAGCACTTAATATATTCCAATATTCTAAACATATTTTAAATATTTCAACTTCTTCAACTTCTGATGTTAAAACAAGGTATTGTAATGCTTCAAGTAATGTTTCTTTTAAATCTGGTGTACGTTCAATTAATATACCATGTTCTTTTAAAAAATTTGATAGAAATAATGCTAAATTTTGAATAAATTTTTGATCATCATCTTTTGCTGAACGATATGCAGATTTTAAATCAATTGATAATGGCATAATCTATATATATATAAAACAAAAGAAATTTATTCAATATCCTTTTTTTGTATTTACTGTTTTTAATTGAGTCATTGTTCGACGAAAAAAATCAACAAATTTATCTTCATATTGTGCCACTTGAATACCAGCTAAAAGAATTTTAAAATTTGGTATAAAAAAAATATTTTCACTTTTTTTAAATTGAATGTAGTTTGTAACAAGATTGAGAACGAAATTTACAAGGAAATATCTGCATATTTTAATCATATGCAAGACTCGATGAAAATCTGTGATCTACCTGTATGTATATTTAATATCTTGAAATCTGAAAAATAAGCTTTTTTTCTCTACGTATTTAGATCGATTACAATTTTCATTTAATATAACGACTTCAAATCATTTTTACTGGAAAGACTTGATCAATAGTAGTCCATTCCATGCTCCTAATGTCGATATATATATCATGTCTACTAGATATTATGTAAGAAGAAAAATTCGAAGATTTTACTTTCAAAAGAAAATAATTCTAAATCATTCATATAATAGCATACCTATTTCAGTTAAACAACGTAATGTTACATTACGAAACATAGGTACCGTAAAAAATGTATCGATAAGTGTATTAACCATATTTGTTTCAAATATATAGCCAAGTGGTATCCAACTAAGAAAACGTAAAAGTGTTTCTAATGTAACTAAAAGCAATGGTGGATGACGTGATTTATCCTATTTAAAATAAACAGTAAAATATTTTTATTTAAATTCTTTAAAAATTAATTACCACAACATATTCACATAATTGAAAAATTTTTGTAAATTCATTACACATTGTATCTTTTAAATGTTTTGCTTTTGCTTGTGTCATTTGACCTGATGAAAAATCGAAGACTTCTTCACTAGAAAAAACAAACAAATTCAAATTTTATATAATAATAAAAAAAACTAAATAAAATTTAAATTATAAAACCTAAGAAGTTTTAAAATTTCTAAATTATTTTGACACATTGATTCACTTGTTTTACTTGCTTCAACAATATCACTGATAAAATTTGGCCATTTCTTTGGCCATTCATGTTTTAATATCTAAATAAAATATTATTAATTATTGTACAAAAGAGAAGAAAATCTAATTTACTTGTACGAGAATAATATTTAATTTATTTAAATAAACTTTTTCACGTTCCATTAATTCAGGATTTTGTGAATGCGAAATAATTAAACTTACAATATATTGTTTAATAGCTAGAATTAAATAAAAAATTCTTATTTTATTTTTCATATTATTAAATAAGAATTTAATACCTTCACATTGTTCTTTTGGTAAAGCTTTCCATCGTGTTTTAATTGTTTTTTCAAGAATTTGTAATGCATAATATTTTGTTTCTTGACATTTAGAATATTCTAATATACTATCAACTTTAGTCCATGCATCCGGATGGTCACGTAATACATTTAATACTTCACTTGCTTGTCTTTGCTATATTAAAATAAAATTTTTTGAATAAAATGAAATTCAAATAACATAACTTACAGCATCACCTTGTCCTCGATACATAGTATTGACAACAGCATCAAGGATATTAACATCAAATGGTGATTGACCATCGAAATTTAATAATGTTTGTGCTTGTTCAAGTAATTGCATGATAAGAAAGTAAAAGTAGTCACGTGTCAAATGTCGTTTAAAGAAAAGAAAAAGTTATGTCCTGATCTTGGTCTCGTCGTTTGTCAGAAACCGTCCAGAGTCAAGAAGTAAAAGTCCAAAGTCAGAAGTAGGAAATGTCTTGTTTGTCAAAAAATGTTCAACTACATATACATATCTGTAAAAAAAGAAAGACAGAAAATGGATTTAAATAAACCAACCTAAATATTCTTTTCTAGATGTCAGTAGTAATATTATTCAAAGAATTTCATATTTTATCCAATAATTTCGTAAAATAAAGGGAAGATAAGAAATAAATAAACGACGGAATACAAGGTAAATATTACTTTTATTTATTCATCGTTTATAAACTGACAAATCATCCAATCATGAGTAATATAATATATCCAATATTTACCAATAATTGATCGTACTGTGCCTCTTTTCATCCATTAATGACATTTTATTATTGAAATAATCTATACAATATGTATTGATCGTGTGAAATGAGGATAGATTAATGTGAGTTTAAATGAAGTTCATCAGTTCATACTATACCTATTTTTATCAATAGCATGGAAAGGTATCAATAGTTGTCGTCAGTTGTTAATCATGTTTGAAAAAAATTTTAAATAATTTTTTTCTTATTTGTGACTGATCGAAAGTTGCAATTATCATTCTATACCAGAACATTTAGAGAAAATGAACGTTGGTAGACACTGTAGTTTTGCATGATTATGGTAAACCCTCAAAAATTTGAAGATTGTGAGTTTCGGCATTTTTCACATCTACGTCACCTTCGGCCAACTTGGTTGGTGGTCTGTCAGACTCTTTTAACATCTAGAAAATAGCTAAATATCTGCAAACAACAAAACGTTTGGGAATCTTATTTTTGCTCTAATTTCTTCAATATATTCGAATAGTACAAGTTTAGGTGTTCAATATACTAATAAAAAGTTCATGTGAAGGTACAAAATGTAAATATACTGTTTGAATCTTTATGACATATGCTCGAACAATATTTAATGACAAGTTAATACAAAATGTTATCGTAATCTAAGTATTTGCATAATTCAATATTATGTTGTTTACACTATTATCTCAATTGAGTACACCAATGCGATTTTACATTGTCAAAAACACAAATAAATCGAATTCTGTCGCACGATACGTATTACTTTTTATCCAATTATAGAATTGATAGAACACGTATCGATTCCACTAAATAAAATCGATTAAATTAATATGAACTCGTAAAAATGAAATCTCCTTTCTCAATGTCGATTCTTCCTATTGTCACCAAACAATGTGATTTGTGTTTCTTAAACCAGCATAACATTTATTTTGTTGGTTTTGACTTTGGCGGCAGATTTTCGTAGATGAAGCAGATTGATTTTTTTGGATATTTTGATTGAGTGTTTTTCACTTGTGTTGGGTCCAGTGATGGTGAAGAATCACAACTGAATCCATAATCTACATTAACATGAGATCGATATGATGAATAATGCGATATATTATACTGATGTGATATTTGAAGAAACGTGTGGTCGATCCAATATTTATAGAATCTGTTTTCTACTGACTGATGATGTACCAGCTCTTTTTCTTTATTTAGTGGAAATATTTTGAATAGAATTATCGAATGATGAAACAGAGATAAAATTAAGATATCATCAATAGTAAATATTTCGTGATCTATTATTAAATATTGCTCATTTATGTGTCACAAAAATTCAAACAGTATATTCACATGTTGTATCTTCATATTAACCTTTTATTATTATTTTAAACAGCTACACTTGTACTATCCGAATATATCGGTATTTTTAAGATCAAAATAACGATTCACAAGTAGTCAATCAAGATTTTCGAATACTTTTCCTTCATAATTTCTCAAATACTTTTTGAATAGGCCATACTCTATCAAAAGATCATAAACATCATCCGCAGCTACTTATATTCTTTGTTTTAAATCTTGATTATCCTGAAAAATAGCTTCACCAAAACTTTCTACTACTTTATCAATAATCACAATAGTTTTTTCACCTAAAAATTTGGTACAAAATTCATAGGGCCTGTGCATTCTTTTACATTTATCATTTTGGTTTTAATCTCCTAATTAATCAGTATCAACAATTTTAGTCTATTATTATGTTGAATCAGTTTTTCTTGCATCAAATTTTCTAATTAATCTTTTCGTACATGCAGCATGCCATTCTTTGTTTACTATTGTTAATTTTTGTGCTTTTCTAAATTTAAATGGTTTATTCGGTTTTATAATATTTGGTATATTTTTGTACTTAACCCTTTGAGGGCCGATTTTTTTTATATAATAAATGAAGCTGTAGCATCAGAATCAGTTATAACCAGAGGAATGGTAACTATCATTATTATAATACTTGTTCTTACTGCAACGACACAAATAGAAAAAGAAATAAAATCCTCGAAAAATCTACTCAAACAAATCTAAAAGCATTCATTTGTACTGAAATTTCCAAAGCCGTATATATACGGCCACGGTCTTCTAAGGGTTAATACATCAACGTCATAATGGAGGTGAACGTTCAATAATATTGTATTTCTTCAGCAATGTTGAATGCCATCCATGTGAGGTTCATTTCCTTCAAGAAAACAACGAATCCAAAAAAGTACTCCACCAAAGTAAATATGTTTGACATCTTGTTTTGCCACATAAAAAATCTATAGATTATTGTATACTTTAATTGGATTGAAGTGAGTTTATTTATAGGCCGAAATGACACATGAATGCATGAATATGCCTACACAGAAATGCGCTAATATTCTGATTCAACCGACGATGGAAAATTACAAATCTAAAACTAATTATATGGTGACTTTAAAATTACTATGGAAGTGAGCTGAATGTTTACGATTAATTATTTTTTGTGACGTATATTTTCAAATTTATAACTTTCTTATTATATGAGTTAGGCAGGATCAATTATAGACCGTCTTTCACTGTATCTTCGTGTCATAGAAACGAATTTTTCAGTACGCATTCTAATATTAAAAAAATAATTATAAAAATGAAGTCAGCATACTTGGGCTATCCTTTATAAAAAACCAGTCGATTTGTCTGAAAATACTCTTCCTGCTTCTTTTTTTTGTTGTTGTTATCCATTGTACATGTTAGGGATGGAATTGACTAATTATCATCTTCCTTCATCTGATCCTCATGAGCAATACGTAGCGCCAACAAAAGAAACGAAAGGAAAAGAAAAAAAAGTTATTCATTGTATGAGAAGGACAATGTTGTTGCCGGAATGTTATGATAGATATATCGTTTCTGCTGGAACAGAATGAACGGAACAATTTCGATACTTTATGAAGTATTTGATAGTCGAAGAGCAACGAACTGTTAGATTGAAATGTTGACTGAGAAGTATCTCAAAAAATGTAACATTCATATTGTTAACCTTGCACATGCATGGGCAGCGAAGCCTTGTAATTTGATGCAGAATCTACAAGACACTCCAGTAGATATATATACGATTGTCCACCCTACTCAGAACGATAGAGTAACTTTTAATATCGATCACGTTAGTGCAGAGCAAGACTCAAAAAGTTAGTAAGAAAAAAAAATCTGTCCTATACTTCTCTTCTGTGTTACTATTTTGCTACTTGTCATCTCTATCATTTTTCAACTGAGGTAGCATTAAGCGAGGACTAAATAAAAACTTGAAAGAGTAATGTTACCGTTACCTTATCAAGTAAGTAGTAATTCCAAAGTTACTAGTTACTTGGTAACGGTAACGGGTAACTCAACGTCTTTTACATAATTAACCAAGGGATGTTGATGTCAACTCATAAGATTCTCTGTAGGGATATTACTGAGTCTCTTCAGATTCTATATTCAGGTACTATGCGCATCCTCCTAAGGACTTATACTGCGATACTATGAGAGCCTATTAAGGCCGTGTATAGTAGACTCACTAAGGTCCTATGTTGGGATACTATGGGGAGCCTCTACAACCCCATGATCGTCCCGAACAATACTATATATTGTCCTCACAATAGCAGAGTAAAAGCCTGCTAAAATATGATTGGTTGATACCAAAAGTCTATTAACCAATCAGATTACAGCAGGCTTTTTCTCCGCTATCATAAGGAAAGAACACTGTATTGTTCGGGCCGATCATAGGAGTTATAGAGGATACCCATAGTATCCCTATATATGACGTGAACAGGTCCTCTTAGTACCGCAGTATAGGACCTAAGGAGGTTTCAATAGTATCTCTACAGAGGACTTCATTAGTTGATAGAAACATCTCTTACTTGATAACGGTAACTTTCCACCCCTAATCTCGCAGTGACCGTATAAATAGGACATTGAAAAATTAATTTTCACAGGTATTTCTGTGTGGGTTGTTTTGTGTATGTTGCAGTTATTTTAATGTTAAAAAAAAGAGTATATCAAACGTGATTGTAAAATTAGTTTTCTCTATCACACTAATTTAAACACAAATAAATTAATTTATGTTACTTGTTTAAAAAAACATTGATAGTTGGTACTATGAATATCTCTAGATTGTAAACCAAATAAAATTTGCTCATGAATTACTAGTGACATCTATTTTTAAATTTCGTTTAATTATCAATTTTGAAAGAGATAATGATTAAGTTATTCAAAAATTGAATTAAATTATTTATTAATAAAATATTATCATTCATATAATTATTATCATTTGAAGTAAAATCAAAAAAAGGATTTAATTCGACAATAATGGTTAACAAGGGTCAGTTATCTATCTTACTCACACAAAAAGTACACATAAATACACCTTAAATCATGAGAAAACAAACTTTTTTTTAAAACAAACTTTCATACTTATTATAAACTTGTATAACATCTTTATATATTATTTTACTTGAGATTAGTATTATTTAATCGATATTTACGTATAGATCAATTATCCATTTCCTTTTTTGAATTAATATTCTGGTTTGCCGGTGTTATAATATTTGATTTTATATGGCACAACCGAGTCGAGCTCGCGTTTACGCCGATTGCAATACGCATCGACCACGGTATAAAGATTTCTTAATATAAGTTTTTTTTTTATATAATTAAATTATTTATTTCATTTAGCGAATACTACGACTACGAGCTGCATGTTGTAGAGTGGGGGTATGTTAATACTGAAAAATAAAAATATTGAAAAATAATTTATAACAATATTCTTTCAGTAACCAAGATGATTATCAAATAGTGCGTAAACTTGGTCGTGGAAAATACAGTGAAGTATTTGAAGGTATCAATATAACAAATAATGATAAAGTTGTTATCAAAATTCTCAAAGTAAATAAAAGAATTAAGAAAATTTTCTTATGTGTATACTGTGTTTTTTTTTGTAGCCAGTTAAAAAGAAAAAAATAAAACGTGAAATAAAAATTTTAGAAAATTTACGTGGTGGACCTAACGTAATTACATTACTCGATATAGTTAAAGATCCTGTCGTATGTTGAAATGATGTCTTTTTTACTAATTTAATTTTTTTATTTGTATAGTCAAGAACGCCTGCACTTATTTTTGAGTATGTCAATAATACTGATTTTAAAGTATGAAATTTTTTTTTGTATAAAATATAATTAAATATTTGTTTTTTTTTTAAATTTTATTTAGCAACTTTATCCTACACTTTCCGATTATGATATTCGATTTTATATGTATGAATTACTTAAAGTATGAATTAAAATAATTATTTAGAATTTTAAAAATATGTTTTATTAATAGGGACTTGATTATTGTCATAGTATGGGTATTATGCATCGTGATGTAAAAGTAAGAAATTATTTTAGTTTAGTTTTTTATTGATAATTGTTTTATTATTTTTTTAGCCTCATAATGTAATGATTGATCATGAAAATCGAAAAGTAAAAAAAAATTTTCTAAAATATTTATTATTTAATTAAAATAAATAATTTAGTTGAGATTAATCGATTGGGGATTAGCAGAATTTTATCATCCAAATCAAGAATATAATGTACGAGTAGCATCACGTTATTTTAAAGGACCAGAATTACTTGTTGATTATCAATATTATGATTATTCACTTGATATGTGGAGTTTAGGCTGTATGTTAGCAAGTATGATATTTCGTAAAGAACCTTTTTTCCATGGACATGACAATTATGACCAAGTTTGTTTGAAAAAAAAATTTTTTTTATTTTAAAGAAAAAAGAAATTTTTTATTCTTAGCTTGTTCGAATTGCTAAAGTACTTGGTACTGATGAACTTTATGAATATCTTGAAAAATATCAAATTGAACTTGATCCACGTTTTAATGAAATTCTTGGACGGTAAGAAAAGAAAATTCAATAGAAAATTATTGTGTTACTTTTTTTTTTTAAAGACATTCACGAAAACGATGGGAACGATTTCTTCATTCAGAAAATCAACATCTTGCTAGTCAAGAAGCACTTGATTTCTTAGATAAACTTCTTCGTTATGATCATAATGATCGTTTAACAGCTAAAGAAGCTATGGATCATCCATATTTTTGTATGATTAAAAAAAAAACGAATTTATTAATTAATAATTTATCTTTTTATTTTAGATCCTATTGTGCGTGATCAAGGTCGTCAAACGAATGCAACTTCTCAAGGTTTATTATCAAATAATGGTAAATAAAATTCTATTATTCTTTTTTTTATTTTTATAAAATTTTTCAAGCTTTTTAATAATTTTTTCAGCTGGTGCCTCTTTAACTTCGACTAATTCTCCGTCGCCGCTTAATGTAAACAGTAGCGTGCCGACAACTAATCAGTGAACAAATACATCCATTATGACTATTATTTCATACTGTTATAAGACGATCTTCTTTGATCATTGTCTTTCTTCTACTTCTTCTTCTTCTTTTTTATTACTTTGTAGCAGTGTGAAATGTTTACAAAGAAATATCAAACATAAATTTATCTATGCAGAATGGTGGAAATATGACATTAACTGTATGAAAATAACTTACTCATCTATGTTATATATACATATACATATATATTTTTCAATGATTGATCATATGGATCATCTGTGTTTGTTCTTCTTTGTCTAGTTTAAATTTTACACAAAAAAAAAAAACAAACATTTTTTTTTTCTTCTTTGAATATGCACCAAAAAGAAAACTAACTAAACAAGAAATCTCGTGATTGTCTCAATTCTTTGTAGATTCTATTTTAAAAAATGTCAAATAATGAAGATGAACGTGAAACACCACCAGATTTTGGTGCAGATGATGATAATACAAAAACTGATGATGCAATGTTTGTATCAGCTTTATCACCACCAACAGTTGATGTATCATTAAGTGGCGGAGAAGAAGATGATGATGAAAATCCATTTGGAGAACCAGCAGTAAGAAAGAAAACACCAACAACAACAACACATACTATTGAAACATCTGGTGATAATGAAAAAAATTTAAATCAACAAGATAAACCAATGAGCAATCTTAATGAAGATGAAGATGATGATATATTTGGAGTAAATAATAAAAATAAGAATGCATCATCATCAAATGTTCAAGCTGAAACACCTGTCGCTACACCGGAACCAAAACCAGCAACACCGATAAAACAGGAGAATCCACTAAGTTCAACGAGTTCAAATATTAATTCACCACCACCTGTACGATCAACACCACCATTGACAAGTCAGATTTCGTCATCGACACCAATACCAAAAAGTGCACCAAGTGAAACAGTAACAACTAGTAAACCGGTACAAAAACCTTCAAATGAAGGTAATATCGAAATTACTGTTAGTGATCCAACAAAAGTTGGAGATGTAAGTTTTATTATTTATTTATTTAAATTTAATTATATTTTCTTTTCGAAAGGGTATGTCATCATATATGACTTATCGTATAACAACAAAAACAACTTTATCAATATTTAAAAAATCCGAATTTTCTGTTAATCGACGTTTTAGTGATTTTCTTGGTTTACATATGAAAATTGTTAATAAACATTTACATACAGGTATTATGATTCCATCACCACCTGAAAAAGATTCAATATCAATGGCAAAAGTTAAAATATCAAAAGATGAAGCTATACCAACAGATTTTATTGATCGTCGTCGTGCATTATTAGAACGTTATTTAAATCGTTTAGTACAACATACAAAATTAGTTGAAGATTCTGATATACAACAATTTCTTGAAATGCCTAATGATTTACCTAAATCAACCAATACACAAGCATTAAGTGGTGCTGGTGTTTTACGTGCATTTACAAATATATCAAATCAAGTTACAAAATTAACAACAAAAACAGCTGAACAAGATCAATGGTTTGAAGAAAAACATTTATTTATAGTTGATTTAAATAAACATCTTAAACATTTACATAATCAATTTAATACATTATTTGGTCAACGTAAAGAATCAACACATGCATTAAAACAATTTTCAGCAACACTTAATCATTTAGCTACAGTTGAAGAACATACATCATTATCTAGTGCATTAATTGAATTAGCTAGTTGTCAAGAAAAATTTGATCAAATATATAATGAACAAAATTCAAAAGAATATTCAATATTAACAGAATTAATAAAAGAATATATATCATTATTAGATATGGTACAATTAACATTTAATGAACGTATTAAATTACATGAACAATGGTTACATGCTGAAGATACATTAAAAAAAAAACGTGAAAATAAAACAAAATTAGAACAAACACCAAAAGGTGCGGATAAACTTCCTCAAGCTGAATTGGAAATACAAGATTGGGAAGGTCGTGTTGTACGTAGTAAAGAAGATTTTGAACGTATATCAACAACAATTAAAGAAGAAATGAATGTATTTGAACAAACACGTATAAATGATTTTAAACAAGGAATTGATAATTATTTAAAAAATTTATTAGAAGAAGAAGAAAAAATTTTACATATATGGGAAGGATATTTACCTGAAGCAAATAAAATTAATGCCTAATTTTAGTTTTATCAATACATAAAATTTGTGATTATTTTTATTTAATTTTTTTTTTTTACATCTGTTGTATTTGTGCATTTTTACATTGATATTCTCGAGTCATATCATATAGCGATTGTTAAAAGAATGATTTTTGATAATTTGATTTTTTTTTCTTTATTTAATAAAAAACACATGATTCATTATTTTTATTGATTCATTCCATTTGTTTTTTTTTTGCGTTATTTTGTAGATGATGAATTTATGAATAAATCAAGTATATATTCTATTGATATAAATGGTTTTGGTTTAGAATTTATTTTATTTATTAAAAGACTTTGTTCTTCATTTATTTGATAGAGAAGTTTTGTTTTGTCCTTTTTTTCTTCGTTCAGATAAATCCATTTATGTTTTATATTGTTAATCAATAAAAATTCATAGAAAATAATCTATTATAATCATACATGTATTGCATATTTTAATTAATCGATCCTCTCTCACATGATATTCTCTAGACTCATATGTAATTGATTATTAACTTAGAAATACATGTTTCCTCTACAAATCTATAGGTTTTTAACAGTCATCCAATTGATAATCTAATTTATATCTATATGAACGAATTAGAAAAATACTCAGATGTAAATGTATGTCGTACGTGTCGTCATCTATATATATAATAGCAGAAAGAAATAGAGTAATTACAACATATAACGAAATTAGATATATACGATCATAGTGAATTACTTAATAGATATTCATTTTATTTTATTGCTTGTAAAGGATGTAACAATATAAAACATATATAGATTTTCAGAGACGAAAATTTTGTCTATTGAATAAGCTGAGAACAAAGATTTTGAACTATAGATCATTTATTAAATATTTAAAATAAACGTCAAGCAAGTTTATGTGTTCTATTATTATTTGAAAGTCTTTACTGTAAATTTTTTTTAATGTATATTCTGTTTGTTTTTGTTTTATAAGTATAAATATAATAAAAGACATATAAGAAACGAATAAATAATCTTGTTTTTTCTCAGAAAATAAAAGGTAAGAAAATTCTATCATTTCTTTCTGAATATAAAAGATAGAAAAACGAAAAAAAATATATTGAATGTTGATAAATCCTATCCTTTAGACAGTATGAATCAATTAGTTGAACAGAATTTATCAAATTTAGTTAAAGAATTGACTACATCTGGTTCAAAAATATTAAATGAAGAAAAAATAAAACAACTTAAACAGATTTGCAAGTAATATGAAATAAAAATAAAATATTTATTTTAAATCATCATATTATTTCTTTTTTAAAGACAAACTGATATAAATGTTGAATATTGTTATCGTTTATTAATTGCACAACTTGATAAATATCATTCAGAAATTCGTTATTCAACATTTCAAATAATTGATCAACTTTTTAATCGTTCTCATCATTTTCGAACACTTTTACTTGATGATTTTAATTATCTTATTGATAAATGTTTAGGTAAATTTTAAACAAATAAATAAATAAATAAAAAATTATTTTTATATTTATTTTAGGATTAAGTGTTGATAATCAATTACCACCACCAACACAAACAGCAAAATTATTAAAACAATTTACAGCAACATCAATTAAAAACTGGCATGAAAAATTTGGTACAACATATAAATTACTTGATATTGGTTATAATTATTTAAAAAATTGTAAATTTATAAATTTTGATAATATTGATGAACCAATTGGTATAACAGCTCAAATAGAACGTGAACGAAATCAAGCTAATCAAATACGTTTAACAGAAAAACTTGAAAATGCTACTCGAGAATTAAATGGTTTGTTTAGAATTTTTATTTAAAAAATACAAAATTAAATTTTCTTTTTTTTATTATTATTTATAGAAACATCAAATGAAATTTATTCATGTATAAAACAAGCAGAAAATTGTTTAAATTTACTTGTATCGAATAATATTAAATCATCAATTCCAATAACAACTGAAGAATCAATGGAAGATACTGATGATGATGATGATGATGACGATGATGATGATGATGATTTTATAGATGTTCCACTTGTACCAACAAAAAAAACTGATCAAGAACTTCTTCAAATGCTTGGTCTTGGAACAGCAGGAAAATTAAATTTAACAATTAATATTAATGAAAAACCCAAATCATCTTTATTTAATATTCAAATGACAGATGATAATCGTATATTAATTGAAAATCTTCATGATTTTTATCGACAATTAAATGATGTTTATTTAAATAAAATTCAAATATGGATGAATATATTTATTAAAATTCAACAAAATTCTAATGAACAACAAGTAATAAGAGTTATGAAACAAACAATTGATTTAAAAAATTCAGTTCAATCTTGTTTAAAAATGATTGAAAATTATAATTTAGCACCAAAACGATCTGTAACTACTCCTGAATCAGGTTTATTAAAAATCAATACAACACCAAAACAGACATCTGTAATACAAAGTTCACCTATAAAACCGGTAGGTGTAACTTTTCTTTTTCTTGATTAATTCTATAAGAAACTGCTTGTATATTTATTTTTAGACAGCAATACCAACTTTAACTGAAGATGAAATAAAATATTTCTTCCATGGTGATTCTGATTGTATAAAACGTAGTTTTAAACAATGTGATGTTCAAAATGTTTTTATACGTTCTTCAGAAAATAACGATATGCCTGATGTAAGTACAAAACAAAAACAAAAAATAAACAATTCATTCTTCAAATCATTTTTTAAATAGAGTTTAAATTATTCCTTATTAATGCATAAACGTACATTTATTAGTGAATTACCAACGATTAAATGGAAATGTCGAGTACCTATAGGTAATGGTAAATTATGTGAACGTATGGATCGATATAAATGTCCATTTCATGGTCGAATCGTTCCTCGAAATGAACAAGGACAAGCAATAGATGAAACAATTCGAAATAAAGAAGAAAAAGAAGAAGAACTTAAAAAAGAACGTCGTATTCCTGAATGGCAAGATCCTGAAATGTTAGAAGATATACGTTTAACAACTGGTATTGATTTACGAATGAATAAAAAAAAGAAAAAAAAGAAAAAAGAATCTGGTTTAACTGATCTTAGTATTGAAGAAAATACTGTACGAAAACGATTAGAAAAAAGAATATTAAATCGGTATTGTTTAACAAATATTAAATTCATTATAAAAAAAAATATTAAAATTTTATTTATTTTAGATCATCACTTAAACGTATTGGTGCAGCATTAGATACTATTGAACGACGTCGAAATGAAGAAAAATTTCATCATCAATTTAATTATTCTCTAAATAATTAACAAAAAAGAATATGTATATTTTTTTAATTTTTTTTGCTTTGTATAAAACTAAAATAAATAAAATCTAGAGAGGACCGAGTGTATATACATCATTATACCATCCATTATCATGCCATCCACCAAATATCCACATATAATTATTATATAAAACTGCACTATGTCCTTCACGTGTTGCTGGTATATTTGAATTTAATTTTAATTCTTTCCATTGATTTGTTTTAAGATTAAGAACAAATAATTCATTACTTCGTTGTATACCAACATAACCACCAAACATATAAAGATTATCATTAGATAATATACATGTATGACGACCACGTTTAGCTGGTATAACACGTGAATCATCACTATATTTTAATTCTGTCCATTCTAATGTACGAAAATCAAATGAATGACAATCATTAAATTTTCCACAACCTAAACCACAAACTACATATAAACGATCATTATATATATGTGCACCACCATATGAACTACGACGTGGTGGTGGATTTCGTTGATTAACAGTTGACCATTGATTTGTTTTAAATGAAAAACGATACATATCATTATATTTATTATCACCAATTCCACCAAATAAATACATATAGTTTTGATAAATAGCTACTGAATGTGCACTACGTGCACGTGGTGGATTTGTACAAGAAACAATTTCCCATTCATTTCGATCAAATATATATCGATACATATCATTTAATTTACCTGATGAATCCCATCCACCAAATATATACATCATATTTTGATATATACAAGCACTATGTTTACATCGTTTTGATGGAACTTTTGATTCATCATTTGGTTTTATTTCTGTCCATGTATGAGATTCAAAATCAAATTTAAATAAATCATTAAAACGATATTCACCTAAACCACCAAAAATATACATAGAACCATTATAAACAACAGCACTATGTCCACTACGTGCTTGTGGTGGTGAATTAATTGTTTCAATTCGAGACCATGTTAGAGATTCATTCGTTGCCATTATTTTTATATTAAGAAAAAAGAATTATTTTTGTTCGATATTTATATGCTACTATAGAATAACACTTCAATAAGATCTTAGAATGTTCTTGTTTTTATAAAAGAACAAAAGAAACCGAGCAACACTTTTTTTTTAACAATGATTCATTTAAATTTCGTCATTCTGTTATTTTTTTTTTTGTATTGGTTAAAAGGAATGTTTGGATGAATAATCAGATGTCATTCAACGCTTATATATATTGTTATAATAACATTCATTTCAATTATATTTATATTTTTGCGCATTTAAGTTAATAATCATTTTCATAATCAAGTGATTTACTTCGTGTATAAGAAAATGAATTATGATTTTCATTCATAATTAATGACTAAAAAAAAAGTAATTAAAAAAAATTTTATATTTTATAAAAAGCAAAAAATCTTTACCATCTTTTCTTCTTTTGCTGGTGGATTTCGTAGAAAAAACATTAAAGGTGCATAACATAAACATATAAATGAAATAAAATAAAGCATAGCAGGAAAACCAAATGCATGAACAATAAATCCACTTAAAGCTGGACCTATTTTTATTAAACAAAAAAATATTCTTATTCACTTTCTTAAACAATTCAATATTCATACCAATAGCATAACCAAGACAAAATGCAACATCAGCAATAGCATAAACACTTCCATAAACAGATGCATGACGTATATCAACAAGATAACCCATTGAAGGTACCATTGATGAATCAACCATACCAATAGCAAAACCAAGAACTCCATTAGGAATAATTAAACCATATATACTTGTAGCTGTAGGTACACCAATTAAAGCAATTGAAATAAGAAGCAATCCAATCATACAACATAACCATCTGAATTTGAAAATTAAACTTCAAAAAAAAAAAACAAAAAAGAATTCTTAAAATTTTACCGGCCCATTTTGTGAGCCATGGGTCCAAAAAGATTTGTACCAATTAAATATGCAATTGATGCAGGTAAAAAAGCAGCTCCTAGAATTTAATATTTCTAAAATATTTATTCATAATATTATTAAACCTTGTTGAAATTCTGTTGATCTCATTGTTGTCATCATCCATATAGGTAATGAAGGTTCCATCATAGCAATACCAATATTACCAAATGAAATTGCACCTAAATTTTTCAAATATAGCCAAGAAAAAAAAGTATTCAATTGTTTTATCTACCAGCAGCAAGAAGAATATATGGATCCTTAATAAGTGTTTTTAATGAAGCGCCTTGAATTGGTTCTCCAGATACACCAGGTTTTAATACCACTAATTGTAATACTATCAATTAAACAAAATATAAAAACTATTTAAAAAAAAAACCAGAAAATCTATTCTTACATCCATCAAATAAACCTAATGCAGCCAAAAGTATAAATGGTGATGCTTTACCTACATATTCATACATAAATCCTCCAAATGGTGGTCCAACTATAATAAATCATGAATTAATATTTATAGTATAAGTTATATATAATTTACTTAGTACACCGAGTGCTAATCCACCTAAGGCAGTACCCATTGCTTTTCCTCGTTCTTCATCTTCCGGATATCGATCGGCCAACATACCAAGTCCTGTAGAAATCGACATAATCTAACTTAATATTTATCTTTGATCTTACCTGAAACACTTGAACAAGCTGATCCAATTCCTTGTATAGCTCGAGCAATAAATAAAAGACCAAAACTTTTACTAAAAGCAAATACTAAAAAAAAGAAGAAGAAGAAGACAACAAAGTTTTTTTTTTGTTATTAACTAAATCTTCTTTAGAATATTTACTAAGAGTTGATACAATCATAATAACAAATCCTGAGAACATTGGAATACTGTAACCAATACTAATATAATAAAATAATTTTTAAAAAAAATCTAATCATTTCTTTTTCTTTCTTTTACCGATTTGTTAATGGGCCAACAAATGGATTCGTTAATAATTGAACAAAAGCTTTTGATGCAAACATTATACCAACCCATTGATTTTCCTTGACAACGAAAACAAAAAATGATGTATTTTTAATATTATTAATATTTTACTTTTTCTAATATAATTGTTCGTTGTTTATTTTCAGATTCAACTTTATTTATTGCCCATTCAACAGTCCAATTACAATATGCTCGAAGTACACTACGAAATTGAGCTGGATGTCGAACAAAATAATTTCGATGTTGAATTATTTCATGATTTGAACAATTTTTTGCTAAAAATTTATATGTATCATCATTTGTCATATTCGGACGTTGAAGATGATAAAGATAATCAGGAACAATTGGAACTTTAATAAAAAGAAAAAAATATCATATATAAAATTATCTATATTTCATTTTATTTACCAACTGTTGTTAAAAGCATATTATCAAGAAATAAAGCGACAAATACAATGAATAAAATAAGTACACGTGATGAACGCCATTTTTGCCAGAAGTCTTTTACTGATTGTAGACTTCGATAGTCCATTTTCTTTTCTTTTATTTTAACTAAAGAGAAAAACAAATCGGAATAATAATAATAAAAAGAAACGTTCTGATTGATCCCTTAGATTTTTTTAATTTTATAATACTCGATTATAAACTATAAAAAAAAAAGGGGCTTAGAATAAAATACAAAAGATTTTTCAAGTATATTTAATACACATATGAACAATCAGGATTAAGGGAAAAAAAATCAAACATTTCTATTGAAGAGTATTTTCCTTGCAAATTCTCTCTCTCTCTCTCTCTCTATATATATATATATATTCTTTTTTTTTTCTAATCCACAGATGAACTTCCGATAAGACCACAAATATTACCCAAGTTACAGTCGATAGCATCTCTTTCTTATATATTTTTTTTGTCTTGCAAAAAAAAAAATGTCGTTGAATGTGTTTATCGATATAATTGCTTGTCTTTGTTCTTTTCTTCTATATGCATAAATCACTATAATTATATATTAAATTTATTCATTCTTTTGTTCCAATTTATGATTATCTAGTTAGAAATTCATAGAGAAAAAAAAATCGATTAAATACAAACTTTTAAACTATAAGTCAAACTAAGCTTCACAATGGGTTGGAAAGTAAATTTTATTTATTCCGATATAAATATGTGATAGAAGTAGACAAAGACGTTAATGAACTTCATAGTTTTCTGATCATAGAAAATAGGCAATGGAGAAGCGAAGAAAGAAAAAAATAGTCATCAATTTTTTTTTTACGTTTTTTTTTTTTTTTATTCAATCATTGAACGGAGACCATAAATACAACACATATATAAAAGGAAATCGTTACAAAAGCATCAGCTCAACATTATTATCAAAAGAAAAAAAAAAAAAAAAGACTACTGAAATAAATGATCTAAATTAGCAAATCACGGAATGTCGTTTTCTTTTTCTCTTGAAATTTAATCACAAATATGTCAACCGAATCATTGATTCATCAAACAACAAGAAACCTCATGACAACTTTCTTCAATTAGCATATGTTAAAAAATGACTCGTCTTCAAAAATGACATTGATAATGCATATGTCATGCAAAACGAAACAAAAAATCAAATATATATTTTCATTAATTATAATCAAAATGAACAACATAAAGAAAAACTAATTATGATTAGTAGAACATGAATAAGAATATTTATACAACTACAAATAAATGTTTGTATAAGTAATGATATTAAACTTGTTTCATTTGTTTTCATTAATAAATCATATTCAAATTTTGACTAGAAAATTAAATTTACAAATAAAAAATTATTTTATAAATAATCAAAAATCTCACCCAATAAATAATATATGCTAAATAAATTATATGAATTATTGCTAATATATAAAAAATAGTCCATATAATCCAATGACGAGATTTGTTATTGGCCTAAGTTATAATAATTTCATTTATATAAAAAAATAAATAGAAATATTTTTTACTAAAATTTTTCCAATGATTAACCATAAAAAAACAAATAATAATCCAATAAATAATATGAATAATTGAAATCGATTAAAATCTGCTTGAGTACGAATATTTAATGTTAATAAAGATATCTATAAATATAAAATGATTTTTATTTTTAAATATTCTTATATCTACATACAATTAACATTGAATCAAATTTTAAAAACCAAAAAAATGTTATTGTTTGAGAACAAACATTTTCATTCATTATATTTATTCGATATGAATGAGTCATAATATTTGTCCATGGAAGTAATATAATCAACATAATTAATACAAAACCTAATCGAAGCTAAAATAAAATAAAATAATATATCATTAGAAAATATTAATTATTATTATCATCATACAGTAACGGTAATAAAATCATTTTTTGAATAATAATAATGATGATCAAACATAAAACGAATATAATAATGTATACCCGTATAAGCAGATAGAAGTATAATTGTTAAAGTTGTTAAAAGTGCATCAGTAATACCTAAAGAAATAAATATTTTTTTTATTATCTTTTCCTTTTTTCTATAATAAAAACTTACGACAAAATAAAGATGTTGAAATCATAGAAAAAATAACACATCCTAAAGAAAAAATAATTTTTTCAAAAATAAAAAAAAAATTTTCTTTAATATAAATAAACCTGAATGAACAAGAAGTAAAAGACAAACAGCAAATTCATGATTTTCTCTTTTCATATTTTGTATTTGTTCAAGTGTAAGAAGAATAATTGGAATCATTGTTAAAATTCCTACGATACTATAAAACCATCTTTGAAAAAGAATTTTTTTATTCAGTAATTTTTCTTGTTTATCAATATAAGATATATAACTCATATTATTACTATTAAAATCAAAAATGACAAAATACAATTTCGTTCTATTCTAAATTTGTAAATTTATACATAAAATTTATCTTTTTGTTCATTGTCATTTATACCAAATACGTGTCATTAGAAAAATATGTATATTCATATATTTGGATTAAAAACCTAGTTTTTGTTGTCATAGTTAATCTCTATTTATTACAGGTTGTTTCGTAATAAAACAAAAAGAAAGAAAATTAGGATTACAAATGATATTTTTAGTGTTGATGATGACCATACTTAACAAAAAAAGGTTAAAATTTCTATATTCACTGTAAAACAATATTAAACTTTTTATATATACAACAATTGTCTCGGAATCAAATAGTGACAAATTCTCAAATCACTAATTATAAATTAAAGGAAATAATAATAAACTTCGATTTGAAATTTTACCCGTAGCTTGGTATTATTGTCCTTAGAAAGTTTTAGCTTAGTTCTTTATGAAATATGAATATATCTTGTATATTTTGCATCTCAATCAAAATCTTGTAAAGAAATTTATGATATAACAATATGATTATTTATATATAAATGATTGTAATCAATGTAAATGAATAGTATTTATTTCGTTTAAAAATAAAAGAAATTTACAAGTATAATCAATAAGATAAGCTGTCAGCACCATTAAAATCTTGAAAAAAATTCATTTTTATCCGTTGATGTTTGTACTGACATATGTCGACCATCCACTTCTTCTTCTTCTTCATCATCATCAATATATTTTAAAGAATTTTCTATATTTTCATCATCACCTTCTTCTGTAATATTTGATAATCTAATTTGTATTAAACTTACAGGTTTAACTATATTTGTTGAATTATTATCTGATTCTTGTTGATTATCTAATGAAAAATTTGATTTAATTATTGATGATTGAATTTGTTGAATTAAATTCGGCATTGATGTTGTACTAATAGTTGATGTATTTGATTCCATTCCACTATCTGTTCTTGAATAAACACTTCTTTTAAATAAATGAAAATTTTCTTTAATAACTGGATTTGTATTACTCATAACAAATGATAAAAGTTCACCAACATGAACTACACCTTGATTTATTAAATGACTATTTTTATATAAATCATCACGTGTTATATCCATACGATTTAATAATTCAAAACGTAACATTTGAATATCTTGTTTAAGTTCTTCAAAATCACCTTCACGAATTTCTTCTTGTTCTTTACGTTGTTTATGTAAAAGAAAACGTTTTATAACACGTTGCATTACTTTACGATATGTTAATATTTGATTTATATCAAAAGAACCATGACGTGCTCGATAATTATTATTATTATTATTATTGTATAAATTTGCAGGTGATCCTTGTATATTAGTTGTTCTTGGAATATTATTAGGATTTAAATGTGTTCCTCCTCTACGACCTACTCCTACTGAACGTATTGCTGGTGGTAGACTAATATTTTGTTCGTTTGAATTTGACTGATTTTCAGTAGAATTTTTTGATTTTTTTATACAAGAAAATATTCGACAAAATAAATAATAGATACTTTTTGGTGTTGGAATGATATTAAATGGAACTGGTAATGTTCCTCCTAAAATAGAATATAGAAGATATCAATCATCGATATTCGAATTGAATAAAATTTTGTTTTTGCCGGAATCTATAGTTTAGTTAAAAGGTAATACTTAGTAGTGTGGAATACTATCACAAATACGGTTTCGAAATTTTCTGATCTAATTATTAGATAGCCCTTAGTTTGTTGTCTATCTCCTGTGAAAACTAACTTTTCAGACTTATACATGGAATTTCAACAATATTTTTTCGCCAACTTTAACAAGACGTGCACTTCTCCTATTTTTATTCTTATATAATTTTTTTTCTAATACATACTATTCAATAGGAATCAATTTCATGTACTAGATAAGCAGTGATGGGATGACTCACCGATGAGTTTCATCGTGATCAAGGTATGAATAGAATATTTACGATGAAATATAGATAAATATTGTGCAATGCATATAATGTATTATGGATGCCTAATTTTTTCTATTTCTCTCCCACTTACACTTTCTAGACCGGTGAATTTTGTCCGAAGTTTTGACAATCCAAACTTTAGAAGAATACAAACAAACAGCTAATAGAATTATCAAAGTTCACAGTCATACTAATTCTAAGTTTGGCGAGCAAAAATGCTAGTAAATTTTACTAATCAATACATAATAAATATTTTTTCTTGTTTACTTAATTGAAAATTCTACCTTCTCTAATATATTCCATATATAATTTACTCCGTGCAAATTTCCATTCGACATCAGCATGTTCTTCAATAGTTTCATAAGATTTTGACATCATAGCAATAAGCATATTAAGCAATACAATAACACTTGCAATATTAAATGCACCATAAATAATATATCCAATCATTTCTGTAAAATGTTTATCATAATTATCTAATTGTACACCTTCTTTTTCTGCTAATCCAAATAATGACCAAAATACTGTTTTAAATGTTGAACCCATTCTAATTAAAATAAAATAAAAAAACAATATATAAATAAAAAAAAAATTCTTATGTATAACATACGTTCCAAAAGATTCTTCCGCATCTAAATCATCATCCTCATTTTCAAGATGTGATCTAATTTCAACTTTACCTCGTACGGAATCTTTATAATACCAAAATAAATTATTTAAACCAAACATAAATCCACAAAAAATTATTAAAAATATAATAATAAATTTTCCAATATCCTAAAATAAAGATAAATAAATAATTATTAACTCTCATTTTTATTTAAATATACTAACAGACATCATTCGACCTAATGAAATTTGTAATGGTCCTAAATGTTGAAATGCTGGAAGAACAAAACAAATACGTGAAAAACTGAATATATTTGCTATAGCAAAAAGTCCTTCAGCAACATTTACTGGATCAAGTGAAACCCAATAGAAACGATCTAAAAAGATAATTATTATTACTTTTTTTTTTAATAATAATTAAAACATTTTAATTACCAGCATTTAACCAATAAAATGTACGATAAATTTCTAATTGATCTGATTGAGATAAAGTACAAATTCCTGATTGCATTTTTTGTAGAAATTGTGGTTCTTCTAATCTTTGAGTAGCATACACAACCTAAAATAAAGTTTTTAATTTATACATCGTATTGTATTCAAGATTATATTAAACATCATGAGTGTAATTATGAATTAATAACACTCGAAAAATAACCGGTTGAATGGTCACGTTTTACATTTCAGTTTTCATTCACTTAATATCCTGTATTTTTAATGATATTTTTTAGCATTATCTCAATCTTCTTCAGAAATAGCAAAAAAACTGAAGTTTTTAATATTAATTAAAGATTTGCAGGTCTTATTTCTTCTAATAAAATTTGAATTATATTTATATATCTTACTTGATAAATAACATAATATTTAAGTGTAAATGAAGATAAGTATAATATATTCATACATGAATCAATAATATTATTCCATGAAAGAAGATAATCTTGTAAACCATCAGTATATGCTTGTTTTATTTCACGCCATAGAAAACCTTAAAAATATATTTGAACAAAAAAAAAATTCCTTTTTATATATAATTATTTACCAATAACAAAAACTGAAATTGCTATATCAATTCCTGATGGTATATCAGATCGAAATACAAGATCATCAACTGGATAAATAATACAATTTTCTGAATTATTCATATCTTTTGCATTTGTTATTGAATTATTCAATTCTAATGATATATTTGTATAATTTTCACTTAAACTTTTTAATGGTTTTTGAAATTCTTTAGCTGATAAAAGACTTGAAACAATAATTAAAACAATAAATATTGCATATGTTATTGTATGACCAAGAAATTTAATATATGGTTGTTCAAGAAATCGTTGAAACTATAAATATAAAATAAAAAGATTTATTTTTTTTTTTTTAAATTTTTTTTTTCACTTTTATTGTATGTTTTGACCATGATGTAAATATATAAAGTATACAAGCAAATGGTAAAATAAATATATATAAAATAGTTAATAATAAAATAGTTAATGGATTTAATTTAAATATATTACGTATTTGACTATGCCAAATTTCTACTAATTTTTGTTGACAATTTGAATGTGCAACAAACTAAAATAAACAATGAATAAAATTCTCTAATAAAATTGTTTTTTTACATACTGGCTTTTCTCCATATTTAATTGCTAAATAAAGTCTTGCTAATAATAAATATTTTTCTTCAGATTCTTTTCCTGTTTTTCCTAAAACACAATCAAGTTCTTTATGACCACGAACTTTATCAAGTAATTTAACTGCATATAAACTTAATTGATCAGCTAATATTATATATTCATTCTATAATTAAAATAAAATGTATTACAAAAAAAAATAAAATAAATTTTAAATTTACTTTAAAATATTTTTCTTTTCCAGATAAATCTCGTAATTCTCGGCCAAGTTCAAATGCTGTTAATATTGGATCAATTGATGCTAAACTTATATAACTTTCACTTGCTAAACCACGATATGCATTTAAACGTGATTGAGCATGACGTAATGAATCAAATTTAAATTTATTATGACATTGTAAACATTTACAATGATAATCATGTGGTTTTGTTATACGATCACCGCTAAGTAAAAGTATTTGAACTATTAAAATACAAATGAAAATATCAAAAAAAAAAAAGTTTTTCTTTTATTTATTCAAACCTATTTCAGTTCGATTATATTGTGCTGCTAATATTAATGGTGTTATATCTGGTGCAAATTGTGCATCATCAGATGATGGTGTTTGCCAAAATGAATCTTCATTTGTAGTAAAAGCTCCTCTTTCATTTAATATTACAAATCTAGGATGATGTAAACATGCTTCAGCTATTTGTACATGACCTAAATAAATAGCTAATAATATAGCTTCACGCATTTTTTGTCCATCACATTGAGCAAATAGAAGTGTAACAACCTATGAAGAAAAAAAACAATACACACACGTAATTATTTTTATATAAATCTATTAAAAGTATAATCTAACTTCAAGATGTTCATGTTCAATAGCTAATTGCATTGCTGTACGTCCTAATTGATTAGTAACATTAATATTGAATTTAGGATTTTCATGAAGTATTTGATGAACTGTACTGTAATCTCCATTTTCACATGCACGAACAAATTGTTCATCTAGACTTAATTTCTTAATATTAAGAAGAAAAAGAAATAATCTTTTATTTTTTTTTCAAATTTAATTTACTTCATTTCTTAAATTATCATTATATATTCGTTTATAAAAATTATTTCGTACAGTAACTTGACCAGAACGTCCAGGCATATTTAAATTTGTTCGTTGATTATTATGTTTTAATCCAACTGTAGGTAATGTATATTTACCAGTTATTGCCATATTAATCTAATAATAAAGATTTAAATTTTAATCAATCATTATTTTAAGAAGAAAAAAAAAAGAATTCTTTTATAATTTTTATTTTTTGCATAACTAATCCATTGATAGTAGATGTAGCTAAAAAGAAATAGAGAAAGGAAAAAAAAAAATTATGTTCAATCTATCTAAGACAATAAACAGATGTTTATCAGTGTTTGGCATACACACTATTATCTCATGAAAGTTAATAAGAATAACACAAAAAAGAAATGATATATATATATATATATAAAGATTTAGATTGTTCAATCATTAATATATACGTGTTGTTAGTCATTGTTTTGTAAAAATAATAAAAGATGCTTGATTTTATTATCTTTACATGATTGATGATAATAATAAATAATATAATCATGCATCTAATACTAATATTGATAAAAGATTTGTTTGGAAACATGTCTATGATGTATTATAAAAACCGACTATTCATAAAATTGTTTTTATGAGAATTTATTAGAAAATTTATATAAAAAATTCTTTATAAATTTGATGTTTTCTATAAACATAATGTTATAACATTAAATATTTTTCTTTTTATATTATGAAATTAATATTATATTAATTGTATGTTAGAAGCATAAAAAAAACCTTATGTCAATATTATTTATTGTATTTTCTCTTGTTAAAACAACAAATTGGAATGTTCTAGACTGTATGCTATTATTTATTATTGTAACTCAAAATCAGATAAAATGTATTCGAATAAATTCATTAAATATATAATAAATAAAAATCTTTTTATTTATTCAATAATTTAAACATTTTTCTTATGCTTTATTTTCATTATCTGTTATTGATGGAGAATGAAATTTTTTCAGTACATTTCCTTTATTTCCAAAACCATTATTAATTTCAGTTAATTCTTCATCAACATCTGTATCTTGTTCTGAAGATGCAGAAACTTCGAATTTAACATCATATGGAGATAATTGTTGTCGTTGTTGTTGTTCATCACTGATAATACTTAATTGTATATTACTATTAGAAGCTTGTTTATGTGCTATAGCAGCACTTATTGTTTCTATTAAATCCGGTGATATTCTACGATTTTTATTATTATCATAACCAATAATACAAGTAATATTATTATTGCATTGATTTGTTACAAGTTCATTTTGAACTTGTATGTCTAATGATTCATCTGTACTATCATTATCATTTTCAAATGCTGTATTAGTTCTAGCTCGAGTATTAGAATCTTCAATTTCTGTTGTACGATTACGTCGATTAAGTTGACCTGAACCAAATTTTGATTCTATATCATTATTTTCATCATCAAAATAATCATGATAACCAGTTATATCTTCATTTATATATAATTTTCGAGTAAAAACACGTTGATATCGATCAACAAGAACAGATACAAGCATACCAATTGTTGCAGCACCACATAATGCACATAAACATGCTACTATTCGTCCAGCTGGTGTAATAGGTGATATATCACCATATCTTTAAAATACAAAAAAAGAACACTTTTTATTCTATAATAAAAAAAAAAATTTTTCCTTTTCTTTTATTTTTTTTTTACCCAACACTTGTAATTGTAATAATTCCCCAATAAGTTGCTTTAAGTATAGAATCAAATGCTTGATTATTTGCTTGATTTTCAGCAAAATAAGCAGCTGCACCAAAAAGAAAACCTAATAATGTTAAAATAATAATCATAATAAAAAAATCTGGTATTGATTGTTTAAGTGTTGCTGTAAGTACACGTAATGATTTAACAGATCTAAATACACGATAAAATTTAAAAACACGTGCAAAACGAAGTATACGTAATAATCGAAGACCAACATATGTTTCTGTATTAATTGAATCTTGTCGACCAATTAAACGAATAATAAGTGATATATAATATGGTATAATAGCTATAAAATCAATCCAATTTAATAAATTTTTAATAAAATCAATTAATGATGGTGCACTTATTATTCGAAGAAATAATTCAATTGTAAAAAATCCAATACATATTGTTTGAATAATAAAAAATGGAGATTGAAAATATTGAAAACAAATATTATTATTATTATTTAATTCTTGTTTGGTTTCATTTGTTTTATTTATATTAATATATGTATGATTACAAATATTATCTTCTAAATTTTCATATTGTGGTAAAGATTCAACAGCAAGAGTAATAACTGAAATAAGAATCATAAGTAATGATATAATATTAACAATTTTAGCCATTATTGAATAATCTGGATATTCTAATGTTGCCCATAAATGTCTTCGACAAGGATTTTTTGGAAAACGTACTCTTTTAACTTCTTTTATATTTTCATCTTTTCGTATTTGATTAAGAGCTTCTTGACCTAATTGAAAAAATGATATTTCTTCAAGAAATATATCAATTGGTACATAATTTGGTCGTCTTAAACAACCATGAGATTGATAATAATAAAGTATTGCTTCAAAACATGCACGATTACGATCAAAAAAATATTCATTATGGTCTTTATCATAATAATATTTACGTCGTTTACGATCTCCAAGTAATGTATCAGGAAAATGTTCAAGAGTTTTACGATAAGTTTCATAACGATCACCACATACATTTATTATAATACGATCTTGAAATGATATACTATTATTACGTTTATTTGGTTGAGATTGAAGTGCACGAATATTAAGTAAACTTTGAACATTGACAATTTCACTATATTAATATAAAATTAATAGTGAATATTTTTTTATATAGACCTTTTTTTTTCTGTTAATAAACATGCGATTTGAAGCATTTTAATTTGTATATTTGATACCATTACGTAAGTACTAAAAAAGCTGACTTACGAAATATATGCATTGTGAAGGTTTGAATTGTCATATGATGGATTTAATGTTGTTAGTTGTTCTGTTAAACGTTCTCGTTGCTTTGTCGATATCTGTTCAGTATTATCATGATGTTGATGAATCACTTGGACAGACTCTAATCGACGAATATTTTTCATTGTTCTTATCTAAGCACATATCGATATAATGTGATTTAAACTGAATAATAAAAGAAAGGAAAAAATGAAGTAATCTTTATATTATCGATAAGTAACAAGTTACTTATTGTCATCCATCAATGAGCACAAAAAATAAACGATACAGAAAAAATGTTTGGTTTAAATATCAGATCAAATTATATGAACAGAAACACTACTTATCGATGTTTAGTAATGGAACTCAATAGAAAAAAACAAAATATGAATTAGAATAGTTATTTTTTCGTACAAAATAACCAGGAATATCTGGAAAACCGTACTTAATGATATATAAAAATAGATATTACGTGTTTTTGTTTTACTCCATGTATTTCACATATTTATATTCCAACTTCTGAATAATTCAAGTAATATGAACTATGTTGAAATCGAAGAATCATTTAAAATGAAATAAATAAAAATATAAAAATGAAGACAACAAGGATGTTATGCATTTAATTACGGAATATATTGTCTATTAGAGATATTTTTATTAATTTTCTCACACTCATATTGTTCTTATCAATATCATTAATCTGTTTTTCAAATGATATTATTCTGACCTCTTATATGTCTATAAAGAAAAAATATATGTCTAATGTAAACTATCACAACTCAAGATCATTCTCGAATTTTCATTCAATTAATTAAAATTCTAAAAAAAAAATTATTTTATTGTCTATAAATTATATTTTCATTACAAAGATTTTTCATTGTTAATTAAAGAAAAATAATCACATTGTAGAATTTAGTCATAATTTATTATTTGACAAAAAAATATATAATGAAATTGTTGATTTTGATAACATCAAGAACATTATTGAATTTGTTTCTTGTTCAATCCAAAGTATTATTGATTCGTTTAATACGTTAATATATCTTATTCATAACCATAAATTTCAAATATAGTACAAAATTATCGATTATTTATATTATCTATCTCTATTATTTTAAACATTTTTATTTCGAATAAATAACTTGAATGATATGCTCACTAATGATCTTACGGAATCGATTTTCATTTGTTTTTATAATGTAAATAATTTATAATTTTTTGTTTTCATAAAAACAAACTACGCCTTTTTTTCTTGTATTAATTAGAATATTACCAGAAGCAATATCTTAATGTTAAATGAAACACCTTTACATAACATATAATTATTTATTGAAATAGAAATTATTCAATAAACTAGCCCTATTTTATTAGTTTAATAAATATATTTTTATACAATAAAATCTCTCATCTTATTTTTATATACTTTAAAAACCACAAAATGATGTAATAATATATCTAACAATTAGTGACCTCTAACATTAAATAATTTGATTGGTAAATTATAAATTGATCAATGAATAAAAAACGCTACTTTCTTATTCTCTTGTTCATTCATTGATTCTAACGCTTATTAGTAGTATGTGTGATCAAAATTATACACAAAGACATTGATTATATCTATATTTTATATTCTAGATCGATGCTATATCGATCTATGTATATTTAATAAATAAATAAAATAAAACAATTTATTCATGGTAAATACACGTAGTAGTCACCCAAATGGTGATCCCAATCCAAATGATTCATATAAAGATCGACATATAAAAGTAGAATTTTTTTATTTATATATATTTAAATTAATTATATTTTTATTTAGAAAATTGTTAATTATGAACAAGAATCATCAAATGATTCATTTGGAAATTCTAAAGGTCCATCACATTATCATGTATGAAATAAATATTTAAAATAATTATTATGTTTATTTATTTATTTTAGCGTATTTTAAGAAAACGAACAAATCCAAATTATCAAAATACATTTGATTATGTTGATGATGAGTAAATGAATATTTTTCCTATTTTTAATTTATACCCTTTTTTTTTTAGTGAAGATGAAGAAGAACCTATTGGACGTCGTCGACGTCGTGAACCTCGTCGTAATGGTATTCAAAAAAAAAATTTTTAATTTATTAAAATTTTTTTTATATTATAGTTCGAACATTAGTTGATACATCTAATAGTGGTTCGCCAACAGCAGGTCGATTACCAAATGGTGTTCGATCTGTAAATGAAAAAAAGAAAATATATTATTAAATTCTTGTTTTTGTTGTTGTTTATTTAGTCTAATATGAGTATGTATGATCGTGTAAAAAATCGTCGAAAATCGATTGATCCTGATATATATTCTGAAGAACGAGAAGAACATGATGATAATGATCAACAAGAAGAACAAAATGATCAAAATAATGAGAATGATAATGATACAAAAAAATCTAAAAATAAAAAACAAGATAAATCACATCAAAATGGTGGTGATGATACAACAGAAGAAAATACAATGGATGTTTTAAATCAAGATGAAGAAGAGGAAGAGGAAGAAGAAGAAGAATTAAATAATCGACAAACAGCTAAATATTCTTTAAGAGAACGTAAACCACCTATTCAAAGATTTTCTTTATATGGTAATTAAATTTCAAAATATTTTAATTATTTTCCTTTTTTTTTTGTATAATAAAATAGAACAACCACGACAAAAACGAAAAACTATATTTTATGAAGATGATGACGAACGACCATCAACATCACGATCACGTCGTTCAAGACAAAAAGGGTAGAATTATTCTATATAAATTTCAATTGAAATTATTTTTATTATTTAGACGACGTATTTCAGCTCATGTTTCAAGTTCATCTACATCAGATTCATCATCCGATAGTGAAGCTATGGGACCATTAACAAATGGTGATCTTGATACTCGACCACAACGAACTGCACGTCTTGCTAAAAGTACTGCATTAAAACGAATGAGGTTAATTTATTTATTTTATTATTATTTTTATTTTATTTTATTTTAATTTATTTTAATTTATTTTATATATATGTAGATGTTTACCAACAAATTTAGATTTACTTAGTGTTTATACAAATTCAAAAAAACCAAGTGCACGAACATCATCAAGTGGTGCTGGAAGTGGTATTGGTGCATTAAATCTTGATTTAAATAGTAAAAGTCGACGAGCTAATAATGGTATTGTATCATTAGCTGATGCTGAATCAATTGAAATTGATCGAACGGTTTTTAAATATATTTTGTTCTTTTTATATTTTAAATGCTTGTTTTTTTTTGATTTAGATTACTTTTGATGATATTGGTGGTCTTGATCCAATA
>JAJEKB010020870.1:740234-752650 GCA_022393335.1 Macrotrachela quadricornifera | reverse complement strand
AATACAAAATCTATTCAAATTTTGCTGCATTTATTCGATATTATTCGCTTTATTATTTGTTGAGAAATAAATGTTGTGAATATAACATTAAGAGAACTTTTTTTTAAGAAAAAAAAATCCACAGATGGAAAGAGACTGTCTTGTTGATAACGCCGGAAAACGATGCATACTGACAGGGTATTAATACATGTAAATTTATAGGTATGTATTGATTTCCTGCAGATCATAATACCTGTGAAAACTAGACATCTTGATAGATCCTTGACTTCATCAAGCTCATTTCAGGATATTTTTCGCATAGCAGCTTGCATAATAATGGACACTTTGTTTTTCATACAATCAAAATTGCTATCAAATCATCAATAAGAGACTCCGTTATCCACGTTGTTTCAGGAAACGCAAGATCCAACACTGACTTCATGGCATGAACATGCAACGTTTTGGTTTATTCTTCAACGCATCTGTCTTGTGAATTTTTTTGGCCAACAAGCTTAAGATTTAAGACACTACTTTGTAGCCCATGAAAAACGCTATCGAACAAATAAAACAGAGCCTGTCTAGTTGAAGGTTTAATTGAGTTTCTGTCAAATTACTGAACAATTTATTTGAAGAAATATGTAGATTTTTTCTATAAAAGACCTCTCGGAAAATTAATTGATTTGAAGGCTAATTACACGCACTATGAGTCAAGTTTATTACCAAAAGATTCAGCGCTTTATGCTACATCAGAATATAGCAGTTTCAAAAAGCACCGATAGTTTTATAAAGAAAAACAGCCGTGAACCGATTTGTGGCCTTATACGCCCTCGTCATTTGAAGCATCGACACCCCGACATTCTTATTATGAAAGCACTCGATCATTCTACTTGTTGCTTGTCTTTTGATGAATGATTACAAGCATCGATCATACAGTTTATAGGTATTTCAACTATTTGTGATATTGATATAGATAAAATCTTCTAATAAAACTTGAGTACTTTCTGCACCACTGAGTTAAGATTGGGCCAAGAATACTAAGCTTCATTTTTGCAGTTTAGGGCTTGTTAAATCCTTACATAAATGTTCAGGCAGTTGATCGAATAATAAGTGCAAATGAGCAGATATTTCATGTCAAGAATCAGCAATCTTTGTTTTTTAACTATAATGATGCTGGAAGATTGTAAAACTCGTTCTCTTTCTCTCATACACACAATGAATATTACTTAAAATAAAAACAAACATGAACATGTTTCTGTCAAAAAAAAACACACATGAGTTAGTGAAAAATAGTCTTTTTTGTAAAATCTTAATAAAAAATTCAAGAATTGTACCTAATTAGATTCATAAGCACGAACAATTACTGCTTCAATCCACGATAGAAAGAAAAAAAATGGATTTTCCTTTGATATTATGTACGATACTTATTTTCAGCGTTGTTTACCAACCTTTGTATAATTTAGATTCAGCCACAAAAGAATTCTACTGGTTATTTTGACTTGCTTCGAGTGGTTGACAATAAATATGCGATGCAAAAAATGCTTCTAAGGTCTCAAGATTCGAGCAGAATGAGAACAAAGTACATATAATTAAGTATCGATCAGTTGGAAAGTAATGTAAATAGATAGGTATATCTTTTTCTTAAAAAATCAATACACAAAAATTTATTTTGATGAGAATAAACCAAAAACGAATAAGAAACTATATTATACATGAAAAACCATTTGTAGAGAATTCGCTAAAACTATCGGTTAACCATAAAAATATGTGACAGTGGAAATTCTTTTTTAACTAAATGCCTCAAACACTCGCACTTGATATTTCTCTTCTCTTCATACTTTACGTCGATTGTTTCTTCGTCCTCGATATCGTCTTGTTCTTGGCATTTCATCCTTCATATAATTCAATACTTTTCGTAAATATTTTCTCAAAATTATAATTGGTTTGTTTGTACCTCCTGTTTTGTTATTCTATAGAGGAACAAACCGTGGGTGAACCCAATATTGATTGGTATTTAATTCATTTACATGCCGAAAATCGAATAGAAATAATGGTATAATTTGTGATACATGTGATAAAACTATTATATTTCTATGACAACGTTCAATTGAACCAGCGTTATCACGTTTTGGTAAAGCAGCATACTAAAATTGTATTTGTAGTATTGGTATATGATAAACAAACGGCAGCATTTGTACTACAATAGATTCCTGAACCAAAGGAACTACCATTTTGTGTCTTAATTGTAGGTGCTTTACTATTCGTTGGATGGGATTGATATGGTATTAAAAAACCATATTGAAGAATACTTTTGATATTTATTGATCTTGTTCCATGATACACTAAAAGTGGAACATAAGAAATATTTTCATGAAATCGTTTCATAAAATCATTTTGAACAGATCGAATAATTCGTGCAAGACGAATATTAATAATTTCAACATTGGAATAAGATGGAAATGAAGATTCAATTTTTTGATGATTTATCTGATAGAAATGACGACGAAAAGTTTCAAAATCATATGGAAGTGAAGTTTGAAATGATGAATTGGTTTGAACACAATCGGATTTCATTTGATATGTTTTCTCACATTCGAAAAATTTTATTTTCTTTTTCTTGTTTTTTGGTAAATAACGATTATAACAGGATAAATCTTTTCTATTGCAACCATGAAGTTTAATTAATGAATGTTGAGATTTGGCAGTTTTGCTTGAGTTTCGATATGATGTGATTGGTAATTTTTGTTTGTTGGCCTTTCTATATAGACGAATCTCAAACAAATCAATTTGATATTCAATATCGAGATAATTTTGACTTGATTGATAATCGAAACCATCTTAATAATTATTCAACGACATATTCTAACCAGCTATGTTTTGAAAAACGAGAATAAAGAATTAAAATATCTCTAGTCTAACGATTTAGAATAAAGGAGACTTAAAACCATAGTATATATAATCGCAAAATGATGTACAAAAACAACAATTTACGAAAGACAAAAAAGATTTCTCCAACGACGCATTTTAGTGGCATGACGCATCATTTGATAAAATAAGTGAACTGCACATTACAAAAAATATTTTTCTATAGTTATCTATCGGTTCGAATTTTTAGGACGTAATGTGATTTACGATTTTAGTTTCTGTTGTCGTCCACATTTATAGCAAGAGAGATGTATTCGTTCATCATTTTGAACGTGTCTGTGTTCTCTTCGGCACTTCACCAGAAGCAAAGTGACAGTAGACGAATCGAGAAAATGAAATACTAAGGGTAACTTACAAGCAAAAAACTATAGCTAACCACTTGGTCGAATTGAATGGTTGATTCTACGTTTACTATTAGTCGTGAGTATTCTCGCCGTAATTCATTATCATTATCATAGATTCAGTCAAGTCCATCCGATAGACTGTCAGATAGAAACAAACGAAATACTTTTCTTATTTGGCTTGATGCACATTATAATGAAGCAGACAACGATTATCAAATGACGGAGGCATCTATGACCACAAATCTACTCACGACTGTTTTTCTCTATAAAACAATCTCTGCTTTCTGAAACTGCTATATTCTGATGCAGCATGAAACGCTGAATCTTTTGGTAATAAAGTCGACTCCTCCAGCACGTAAATAGCCTTAAAAACCAATCAATTTTCTGAGAGGTCTTTTGTAAAGAAACTGCACACATTTTTTTAAATAAGTTCTTCAGTAATTTGATAGAAATTCAATTAAACCTTCGACTAGTCATGCTCTGTTTATATTTGTTCGATAGAAATTTTCACCGGCTACAAATTGGCATAACTCACAAATCTCCACGTTCATGGTCAAGCAAATCTAATGGGCAGATATTTTGTAAAACAGTTGTTTTGAGGCTATGAAAACATATAGTAAGACTTCGTGCTCCTTAAACGAACATTGATGGCCGATTCCGTTTATACTGATTCGCTAGCATTTTTCATGGGCTACAAATTAGTATGTCTTAAATCTTAAACTTCTTGGCTAGAAAAATTTACAAGACAAATACTTTCCGAAGTAGGTCAAAATAGTGCCTTTTCAGGGCATGACTGGACATTATTGAACCTTTGTGTTTCTTTAAAGTATTTCGATGAGTGACTCTCGTATTGCAGATTCAATAGCATCTTTCAGGCGTTACAAAATGACCTATCCCTTAACTCTTCAATTTGTTAGCCAAAAATATTCACAAGACAGATGCGTTGAGGAATAAGGCAAAACACTGCATTTTCATGCCATGAGAAGTTAATATTGGACCTTGCGTCTTCTGAAACAACGTGGATGACGGAGTCTCTTATTGATGATTTGATAGCAATTTCGATCGTATGAAAAACAAAGTGTCTGTTATTGTGCAAGCTGCTTTGCGAAAAATACCTTGAAACGAGCTTGATGAAGTTAAGGATCCATCAGGGTGTCTAGCTTTGATAAGTATTATAATTCGCAGTAAATCAAAGAAAAACTTCTTTGAAGTTTATTAGTTTTATGAGGCGTGTGTATGCCGGGTCTCTCGTGGTTGAATTTATGTGTTTTTACGAATGTCTCTGGTGATGTTCAGTTCGATTAAGATGAACGGAAGTTTTCAAAAATGTGGGAATTATTTATTGGAAAAACAAGAACGAGGTAAACAGATGAAATTATGTCTTTTGAACTTTTTTGGTCAACAAGTTTAAAACTTAGGACATGTACCATTTTGAAGCTCGTGAAAAATGCTATCGAGTAAATATAAACAGAGTCTGACTAGTCGAAGGTTTAACTAAATTTCTGTCAAATTACTGAAGAACTTACTTGAAGAAATATGTAGATTTTCTCTATAAAAGACCTCTAAGAAAATTGGTCGGTTTGGAGGCTAATTACGTGCTAGAGGGATCGAGTTTTTTACCAAAAGATTCTGCGTTTCATGCTGCACCAGAATATAGCAGTTTCAAAAAGCACTGATATTTTTATAGAGAAAACAGCTGTGGACCGATTTGTGATCTTGGGCGCCCCGGTCTTTAGAAATCTACCAATATACCACAGAATGAAATAGCGTTATTTTTTCCAACAACAATACAACTAAAAATTCTGAAACGGCTTATCATTTGAAACTCGCTCAACCTACCTTAGACTTATATATAACACGTCACTTTAGGGTAACAAGTAAACTTCGACAGAGCCTCACCTAATTTCAAAACGTTCCGCCGCTTCTGTAACGATAAGATTGATTTACAGCATTTTATCTTGAGGATGACGATCAAGACCAGGGTGAAGACGGAAACAGGATCTCACCTTCATTCTCACTTGAGAAATGACGAGAGTGAGATTGAGGGTGATGTTCTGTCTTCATTTTCATCCTGACTCTCGACTCACCCTCGCACTATTAGTCGGAAGAAAAATTGTCAAAGTTGTATTGTAGGTGATATCATGACTCATAAACGGAAAAATTCCAAGATAAATATCATGCATTTTTTTCTGTGCATGACTTTCAAAAGAGTTATCTTCGTCCTTTCGAAGCATATGAAAATAAGCTTCCATAATTCGAATAACATTAACAGTAGAAACGAGAGCATAGCAAAATCTTGTCAACTATCACACTTACTACCAGACGGGTGACCCATTATCGAAGAAACTCTATCAACTGATTAAAAGCTTTAAGGCTCATATTCTGGTCGCAAGTAGGACTAAGTAGAACTAGAGAAACCCCAAAAGAATTTGTGCTCATGAGCCTTTTTAATTGAGATATGACTGATTCAGATTTAAGATCGGAAATGCCTATACGTGATTTGTTCTATCTCAATCACAGTATTAACATAGGCATGTGGGTAACTAAACTCGCTAGTATGCTTAATAATGATAAGAGAAATTTCGAAAAGACTGCAGAATATAAAATAAAATAATCCATCAGAAATCTACAAACCAATGCACAAAGGTGAAGTAAGAAATAAAACATGTAAGGTCTTCAAAGAAGGCTCTTTTTTTATTCCGAGGTGTATACTCGTCCTGACCCTGAATCAATTCTATAAAACTTATTAGTGGGATAGAAACAAAAAGTATTTACGAATAGCAAGGTGTGTGAGCGAAAAAGAAAAGAAAACTGGATGAGAACTTTGTGTGGTGGGATACAATAATAGAAATTCTGTTTCACTGAGATATGGATACTTAGTGCTTGTTTTACATCACAGTTAGATCCTCGGATGCATACCACAAAATAATCCTTCTAGTAACTCTATGTTTTATCTATGAATATTTTGAAAAATAGCTTTTAATCAGTTGGTGAGGGTCCCTCGTAAGACACTCTTGTTGTCTAATTATGTAGATTTGTAGAAAATTTCACGCTCTATTTTTTGACTAAAGAGAGTATTTGAATCACAAAAATACTAAAAGTGTAACTATTTAGGCGTCATCCGTTATATATTGATTTTACATGATTCATTTTTCTAGTATTCGAGATATGATAAGAAAAAATAACCTATATTCCCACGTTTTATGATTATCGATTCGATGCAAATAAATACCATTGAATAAAACGTGAATAATTCGTCACATTACGGTTTTTCACCCATGCATAACGCATATGAATATACACAACGATAAAAAAGAAAATTATCAAATAATACAAAAAACTGTTCATAAAAAAGTTATTAAGAAAAGAAAATGAATACATAAGCAATATTTATATTACAGAATCACAAATAAAATATGTATTTATAATATTACGTATCTTTCTATCTTTTTATAATTTCATCCTTAATCATTATAAACGCGAGAAGCATAGTGAACAGGTACTTTTTGATTTCTATTTTTTCATCATTTATACCGGCCTATTAAGAAGCAAAATATAGAATGAAATAAATAATGAAAAACTAGTATACAAAACAAGGTCATTCATTATATTCATCCATTATTTGATGTGATAGTCATACACTACGTGAAGTAAACATATTTATTTAAAATGATAATATCTAATCATTTTGACAGTTGATAATAATCAAATGAAAAACAATATAATGTCCGTTATTTCGATAAAACTCTATCCATTCATAATCTACATTTTATAGAATTCATTTTTATTCCAATCAACAAAACATTCAATTTAAAGATCTACAGTAAGTAATTACTTTTAATAAATTACATGCGATAATCGAATTCCTATAGAAGATGTATTAAAGTAAACAAAAACTAAATCAGTCAAGAGATAATATAATTAGAAGGAAGCATTATATTTGTTTATTTTATAGATAAAAACACCAAATTAATGGATACCGACATTGAAATAGAATCAAATACGCATTTAAATCAAGAGCAACATTCTTCTATTCATTCAAGCAAGTCTTCAAATTTGAGTCCAGAACTGTTGGATTTAGAAACAAGTTCTGTTAATGATGATAATAAATCAACACATGATAGCATTTTAACGACACAGTATAACTCTTTATTTCTCATAGAAATTAAATTAATATTTATCTTTCATAGTGAAAAATCTCATAAAAAAATCTCATTACTTACCAACGTTGGTCTTATACTTCCTCTATTTATACTTATATCAACAACTATCGGAATTATTGTAGTTTGTTTAACTACACCAAAACAAAGTAAGTTCTCATTTGACTCCCTAAATCTTTCGAAACATAAATGACTAGGCTATGTCCAATTCCTGAATTTATATCATTGTCATTTATGTGAAATGAATACTAAAATTTTACTTTTTTTAGATCAAGCATGTCAACTTATTTTCAAGCGAGTAGTTAACAGTTCAATGGGTTATGATTCACAACCTCGTTCACTAGCTATTGGTGATTTTAACAGAGATAAGAAATTGGATATTGTTGTGGCAAATTCTGGCAAAAATAATATTGATATATTATTTGGAAATGATAATGGAACTTTTACAAATCAAACAACATATTCAACTAACTTTGGATCTCGTCCTCATTCCGTTGTCGTCAGTGATTTCAATCAAGACAATTTACTCGATATTGCTGTTGCTAATTATGGAACGAATAATATAGGAATATTTTTTGGACAAGATAATGGAATTTTTAAGAATTACACAATGTTTTCAACAGGTAGCTCTCGTCCATTATTTATTACCGTTGGAGATTTCAATAATGATAATAAATCCGATATAGTCACTGTTAATTATGGTACTCATAGTGTCAGTATATATCTTGGATATGGTGATGGAACGTTTGAAAATGAAAGAATGTATTTTATGGGATATGATTCTATTCCATATTCAGTAGCCATTGGTGATTTTAATAATGATAAAATATTAGACTTAGCTGTTGCTAACTATGGAACAAATAATATAGCTATTCTTTTTGGGTATGGTAATGGTAATTTTATCAATCCAAAACTATATACTACTGATCTTGGATCACATCCATCTTCAATTGCTATTGCTGATTTTAATAATGATAATGAACTTGATTTAGTTGTTGCTAATTATGGTACAAATAATATAGGCATATTTTTTGGTTATCATAATGGAACATTTGATGCACAAAAAATATTATTTCTTAATAATCAATCTCATCCGCAATATGTCACTGTTGGTGATTTGAATAATGATAATCAAAGTGATATTATTATTATTGATTCAATTAATTCACATGTACATATTCTTCCAGGATATGGTAATGGAACATTTTCAAATTTAACTACTTATATAACTGGCTATGAAACTTTTCCATTAGCAGCGGTCGTTGCTGATTTTAATAATGATAAACAATCTGATATAGCCGTTATTAACTATCGAACAAATAATATATTGATTCTTATTGAATATTCAACAGAATTTTCTGTTATGCCAACACAATATTCTGTTGGACGTAATTCTCATCCAGTATCAGTCGCTCTTAGTGATTTCGATGGTGATCAATTCTTGGATATAGTTGTTGCTAAAGTTAGTTCTGATAGTATAGGAATACTGCTTGGATATGGAAATGGAAGTTTTAAAACAGAAATATCATATTCACTTCAGAAAGGATCTACTCCTCATTGTGTCTGCATAGGTGATTTTAATAATGATAATCGAAATGATATAGCAGTCGCTAATTATGGTATTCATACTGTAGATATTCTTCTTGGATATGGTAATGGAAGTTTTGCCGAAGTAGGAACATATTCAACTGGTTTTGAAGCTTTTCCAATTTTTCTAACTACAGGTGATTTCAATAACGATTATGCATTAGATATTGCTGTTGCTAATTTTCGTATTGATAATGTTATTATTTTTCTTGGTTATGGAAATGGAAGTTTTGCTGAATTAGTAGCATATTCAACTGGATCAGGTTCTGATCCTAGTGCTATTGTTATTGCTGATTTTAATAATGATACTCAATTAGATCTAGCTGTTGCTAATTCTGAAACAAATAATATTGGAATATTATTTGGAAATGGTGATGGAACTTTTAGAACAATCATTACTTATTCAACAGGATTTCAATCTCATCCAAACTCGATTACTACTGGTGATCTTAATAATGATCATTGGTTAGATATTATTATTGCAGATTCAACATCTGATTATGTTGCGATTCTTTTTGGATATGAAAATGGAACATTTCAAGAAGCAATTAAATATACAGATCATTCATTTTCAAATCCATCTGGAATTGTTTTAGGTGATGTTAATTATGATAATAACATGGATATTGTTGTTACTAATTTTGGTACTGATAATGTTGGTATTCTTGTAGGAGATGGAAATGGATCTTTTATTTTAGGTAGATCATATCCTTTAATTTCTGGTTCTGGTCCTAAAGGTGTTGTTATAGGTGATTTTAATCGTAATACTCGATGGGATATTCTTATTGTTGAATCAGGTATTGATTGTGTCAATTTATTAGTTAGATATATTGCGGCACAATTTGAAAATATAACATTTTATTCAACTGGTAGTGGTTCACATCCATATTCCATTGCTGTTGGTGATTTTAATAATGATACTAAACCAGATATTGTTGTTGCTAATTCAGGAAATGATAGTGTTGGCATTTTTCTAGGATATGGCAATGGATCATTTGCATCACAAACAAATTATTTCATTGAAGATCATTCACATCCACAACATGTTACTGTAATAGATATAAATCAAGATAATCAACTTGATATTGTTACGGCTAATCCAAATAGTGATAATATAGGTATTCTTCTTGGTTATGGTAATGGAAATTTTGCTGATACAATATTATATCCAACAAGAGATGGTTCACAACCAACTTGGGTAACCATTGGTGATTTTAATAAAGATCATCGATGGGATTTTGTTGTTGCTAATCAAGGTAAAGATAATATAGGTATATTCTTTGGTTATAATTATACATCATTCAAAAGTCAACAAACTTATTTAAATAAATTTAGTTTAAGACCATCTTCAATCATCACTAATGATTTTAATAATGATAGTTATATAGATATTGTTGCTACTTTTGCTGCTAGTGATAGTATTGGTATTCTTTTTGGATATGGAAATGGTACATTTTCTGAATTAATTATGTATACAACGGGATATCATTCTTATCCATATGAGATTGTTGGTGTTGATGTTAATAATGATAATATATTAGATATTATTGTAGCAAATTCTGGTTCAAATACTTTAGGTGTTTTTCTTGGATATGGTAATGGAACATTTGCTTCTGTAATGACATTTTCTACTGGGAAGAATTCACAACCATATGGTGCTGCTCCAGGAGATTTTAATAATGATAATCAAATAGATATTGTTGTTGCAAATTATCATAGTAATAGTATTGGAGTTTTATTAGGATATGGAAATGGAACATTTTCTACAGTTATGATCTATTCAACAGAAGATGGTTCACGTCCACAATCTGTTGCTGTTAGTGATTTTAATAATGATCAAATATTAGATATTGTTGTTGCAAATTATCGTAGAGATAATATTGGTGTTTTCATTGGTAATGGTGATGGAACTTTCCTAGAACAAGTAAAATATTCAACTGGATATAATTCAATGCCAACATTTATAATTGTTAATGATTTTAATAATGATAATCAATCGGATGTTGCTGTTAGTAATAAAAATAATGATAATATAGGCATTTTTTATGGATATGGTAATGGAAGTTTTACTTCAGTAAAATTTTATTCAGTTGGAGAAGGAACTAGTCCTCATTGTATTAGATCTGGTGATTTTAATAATGATAAAGCAATGGATATTGCTGTAGTTAGTCCTGGAACTAATTGTATAATGATACTTTATGGTTTTGGTGATGGACGATTTTTATTAGGACCATCTTATTCAACTGGCCAAAAATCTGGACCAATATCAATGGCTGTAGGAGATTTTAGTAGAGATGGTCATCTAGATATTACTACAGCTAATTATTTAATGGACAATATTGGAGTGCATATAAGTTATGATAGTCAAAGTTTTGGAAGTGTAATAACATATTCTACTGGTATTGGATCAAAACCATATTCAGTGACTATGAGTGATTTTAACAATGATGGTCATTCTGATATAGTTGTAGCTAATTATGGTACAAATAATATAGGTATTTTTCTTGGTTATAGTGATGGAATTTTTTCTAGTATGATGCCATATTCAATGGGAGATAATTCTCGTCCTATTACAGTTACTGTTAGCGATCTAAATTATGATAATCATACTGATATAATCGTTGCCAATTCTGAAACAGATAATATATGTATTCTTTTTGGATATGGTAATGGGAAATTTACTATTGGAGCAATCTTTTCAACTGGATTTCGTTCTCGTCCATATGGAGTGACAATTGGTGATTTTAATAATGATAATATATTAGATATTGTTATTGTAACTGCTGGTACTAATACATTATTATTGCTTAAAGGATATGGAAACGGAACTTTTAAAGAAGAACAATCATATACTATGGGTTATAATTTTGATCCTTATGCAGTTGCTGTTGCAGATTTCAATAATGATGGTTGGTTAGATGCTGCTGTCGCTAACTACGGTGGAGATCGTATTGAAATTCTATTACAGACTTGTTAATGTAAACATATGTGTACTCTTATTATTCATTTTATCATTTCTTTTTTTATATTTGATGTTGTTATTTTTGTTGAAAAAGCAATCAAACAAATCTACTCATGTATAAAAGTTAATCAATTTATTAGTCAAAAGAAAATAAACTTTTACTTTTAAACCAATAAACTAAATAAAACATGAAGTCTATCATTATCTGTCAATTGAAATATAAGATAATAATTATCTATTTGTCAAAACTATTAATTACAACAAAAAGATTTTTTATCTTCAAATATTAGTGAATGTCGAAAAGAGCAATGGCAACAGTAAACACTGCTTTTTAAAAATAAATTTCTTAATGATAAAATTTCGATTGAAAAAACAACTTACGGTGTAGAAAAAAAACAGATGTACCTTATTTTTTTTCCTATCCATGTAAAAGTAAAATTCTTTTATGGAGATCAATAGTGA
>JAJEKB010020870.1:717488-740224 GCA_022393335.1 Macrotrachela quadricornifera | reverse complement strand
TAAATAATTATCTTTGTTCAAATCTTTCATGGTGATTGAAGTTGGATAAGAGTTAATTCCAATTGAATAGGTTTCTAAAGGAATAAAATCTCCATTTCCATATCCACGTAAAATAAGAATCGTGTTTATTTTTGAATTAGCAACAACAATATCAAGATAATTATCGTTGTTAAAGTCACCAACAGCAATCGAAACTGGTTCAGAGCCAATGCCAGTTGAATAAGTTCGTTGCTTAGCAAATGTTCCATTACCAATACCTAATAATATACCAATAGTACTGGTGCCAGAATTTGCTACTGCAATATCTAAGTGATGATCATTGTTAAAATCACCAGTAACTACCGATTTTGGATGAGAATCATTACCCGTGGAATATATGGTTGGAGATGCAAAAGGTTCAATTGCATGTTGAAGCATAATACCAATACTGTCATGATTTTTTTTACTAATAGCAAGATCTATTCGACCATCATTGTTAAAGTCACCTATAGCAATCATCTCAGGGTCCGAATTCATTCCAATTGGATATCTTTTAAGTGTTGCAAAGTTTCCATCACCATATCCATAGAATACACCAACATTGCCATTACCATTGCCATAATCGGACACACTAATATCAAGTATCGTGTCATTATTCAAATCATTAATAGTAATTGATGTTAATGTTGATTGGAAACCAGTTGAATACGTTGTTTGTGATGAAAAAGTACCGTTATTATAGCCAAAAAATATACCGACATATCTGCCATTCTGATTAGCAACAACAATATCCATCCAAGTGTCGTTGTTGATATCTCCGATGGCAACAGAGCACGGTCCAGAGTTTGTTCCAGTGAAAAGTGTAATCATATCTCTAAAACTTCCATTACCATATCCAAAAAATATCCCTATATTATTCTCAACGTAATTAGCCACAGCTATATCTAAGACATTATCATTGTTGAGATCATTAACGGCTACCCACAATGGATAAGATTCATTGGGCATCCCGTATAAAATTTGATCTGCAAACGTTCCATTGCCATATCCTATAAATATACCTATATTGATACTGTTGTATTTGACGACAACAACATCTAGTATATTATCTTTATTGAAATCACCCACTGCCACTGCACAAGGGCACGATGATAAACCTGTAGGATAAGTCATTTGTGCGTGAAAACTACCATTTCCATGTCCCAGATATATGCCTATATTATTTTCGGCACCACTGCCGACGATTATATCAAGTTGATTGTCACCATTTAAGTCTCCAATGGCAATTGACAGTGGTACAGAGACAGTGGAGAAAAATATTGGTTTTGCGAATGTTCCATTTCCATATCCTAGAAACACGCCTATATTGTCACGTTGTATGTTACCGACAATAATATCGCTGTAATGATCATTGTTGAAATCACTAGTAAGAATAGCATTAGGAACTGAAGAAAATCCTGGTATACGAATAGTTTCATCTGTGAATGTTGGATAGTCAAATCCAAGAAATACACTTATATTATTTGTACCATAATTAGCTACAACAATATCCGTCCTATTATCTTCGTTAAAATCACCAATGGCAATTGAATTAGGAGAAGAATTAGAACCAGTTGAATATATACTTGGTGTGTCAAATGTTCCATTACTAAAACCAAGAAATACATTTATAGTATTACTCTTACTATTAGCAACAACAACATCTAGTTGATTGTCTTTGTTGAAATCAGCAACAGTTACAAATTGTGGATAAGAACCAATACCTGTTGAGTATGTATTGTTACTCATAAAAGTTTGATTGCTATAAGTAAAAAGTAATTGTATTTCATCATTGCCTGAATTAGCAACTACAATGTCTAACTGATTATCATTATTGAAGTCACCTGTAGCGACAGAATATGGATGTGGACTAGAACCAGTAATATAACTTCTTGTATAAGCAAAATCTAACTCATAATATGTGAGAAATACACCAATATTATTCGTTTCGTAATTGCAAACAACGATATCTAATTGATCATCATTATTAAAATAACTAAAAGCAATAAACGATGGAACAGAACCGTATCCAGCTGAAAAAGTTTTTTGTGTTATAAAAGATCCATTTCCAAGTCCAAACAATATACGAATATTATAACCATAAGTATTGGTAATTGCAATATCGAGTTGAGCATCGTTATTAAAATGAACAAGAACAACATATGTTGGCCATGATCCTTGTTCCATAGAAATTTTAATTACATTTCCAAATGTTGCATTGCCATATCCTAAAAGTATGCCAATATTCGAAGATAAAGGACTAGCATAGACAATATCTAATAGATAATCGTTATTTAAATCACCAATAGCTAAAGAATATGGAGAAGTATCATTAATGGAAATTATCACTGGAATATTGAAAGATCCATTACCAGATCCCAGAAGTATAACTATGCTACCATCGTTGGGAGCTGAAGCAACAATATCTAGCATTTTGTCGTTATTCAAATCATTTAGAACAACATGTCTTAGAGAAAAACCGATTTCATTTAAATATGTAGTAACATTTGTAAATATTCCATCACCATATCCGAAGAATATACCTACATTCTTCGTCTTACTATTGGCTACGACAATATCAAGATTACCATCGTTATTCAAGTCTCCAATAGCAAGTGATTCTGGAGTAGAATTATTTCCAGTTGAATACGACCCACCGAAGATAAAAGTTCCATTTTCAGAACCAAATAGGATATGTAGTTCGCTTATAGATTTCATAACTATCATAATATCAAGTTGGCTATCATTGTTCACATCACCTATAGCAACGAAATGAGGATTAGAATCCTTTCCAGTAAAAAGCTCTATCTGATTTCCAAAACTTCCATTACCAAGATTAATAAATATACCAACATTGTTTGTATTCTCGTTAATAACGATAATATCTGAGAAATTATCATTATTAAAATCACCACTAGCAACAGAGAATGGTTTGGAATTTGTACCAGTTGAATACAGTGTCTGGCTTGCAGCGGGATAAATGGCGTATGCAGTCAATATAAGAATATTATTTGTAATATTATTGGCAATAGCAATATCTGCTTTATTGTCATCATTAAAATCGCCAATAGCAATTGAACATGGATCAGAATTATATCCAGTTGAATGTGTTGTTATAGTTGAAAAACTGTCATTTCCATCTCCTCTCAATAGAATTATATTATTATTATTTGAATCAACAACAATAAGATCAAGGTTAGTATCATTGTTCAAATCACTAACAACAATAGCCCGTAGACGAGAACTCAAACCAGTTAGATTTATTATTGTCTTAGTGAAAGTACCATTTCCATGTCCTAGAAATATTCCAACATTGTTGGTAGCAGAGTTTGCAACAGCAAGATCTAATTTATTGTCCTTATCAAAATCACCAATAGCAACAGAAGATGGCTGAGATCCATAACCAGTTGAATATTTTTCAATCATAAAAGTATTATTTTCATTTGATAAAAGTATAACTAATTCACTAGTACCATAATTAACAGTAGCAATATCCAGTTGTTTATCTGTATTAAAATCACCAACAACTAGTGAATAAGGAATAGAATCATGGCCCATATAATATGTTGTTTCATTTTGAAAAGTTCCATTATTATTACCAAATAGTACACTTATACTTGATGTACCATAATTGGCTACAGCGATATCTAATTGATTGTCTACATTGAAATCTCCAGTTGCCAATGCAAAAGGACGAGAAGAACCAAGTGATGTAATTATCGGACTTGCAAAACTTCCGTTTCCATATCCGAGAAGTACGCCTATACTATTGATACCATTGTTAGCAACAACAATATCGAGTAAAGTATCATTATTGAAGTCTCCAACAGCAACTGCATATGGTCGAGATCGAAGTCCAGTTGAATATGTAGTTTGGTTATTAAATGTTCCATCTCCATGCCCAAGAAAGATACCAATAGTATTAGAACCAGAATTCGCAACCACAATGTCAAGATGACCATTTTTGTTAAAATCACCAACGGCAAGGTGATGTGGTCGTGAATCATAACCAATTACAGGTTCAGCTGCTCGTTTAAATGTCATTTGACATGCTTTATCTAAATATGATTAACATGATAGTTAAAACTTCTTTCAAAGATTATTGTGAAAAATATATCATATAGAATATCTTTTGAAAGTTAGAGGTTTAACAAAAATCTGTGATATAAAAATAAATAAATGAGATTAATATTCTTAAATATTTGTTCAGAAATCTTTTTGATCGTTACTTATAGATATGAATTTTCTATTTAAAATCATTTTATTTTTCACTTAATGATATGTTTTAGTATTCAAAAGATAAATAGATTTCTATATATCATCAGAATGATTTATATTAAGAATATAAAATAGAGTATACTTATTGCTTTTTGTGAAGTGAAGTAAACAACGAGTACAGCAACAATAATTGATAATCCTGTGAATGTAGAGAATGCACATATACCTGCCACAGATTGATGTTTTAACCAATGTGGTAATTTACTAATGAAGAGAATATATAAATTATCAAATACAAAAATGAAAACAAAAGAGGTATATTTTATTAATGAAATCTTCTTCAATTTTACATTGATGTTATTAGATATACAATTAGTTTCTCTACGAGATGAATATAATATGAAGTTTACATACCGACAAATACCAAGAGAAAGATTTCGTTGAACAAATGATTCATCGACTGATATAAATTTATTCTTCTTGGAATTAATATCCATCTATAATAATAATTGATAGAAAGATACATTCTATAAAATTCATTTATACTTATTAATAAATCCTTTTACTTAGACTATCTTGTAAAATATTCATCGTATATTTCTTATGTAAACTAGATGCACTCTTAAAATAAAACAGATTAATCTGTTATATATAGAAACGAATGAATAATGGTAAATAACTTCAAACTATTGATCAATCAAATAGAATCGATAAAATTCTAACACAATATTTTCTCATAATGATCCTTAAATAAAAAAAGAAAATATGATAAAACACTTTTAATATTGTTTCATATGAAAACTATTTTAAAAAGATTGGATCAGTATTGATTTTTAAATGTTTTTACTTTACCATCTGCAAACTATAAGATTTTATTTATTAAAAATGTTTTTTTTGTATATAAATCTTGTTTTTTTTATAAACAGTTATTGATGTAATCTCAAGGAACTATTGCTTTAACATAAAAAAAAACATTCGAGAATTGTGCACCAAAATGTCTATAAATTAATAAAAAAGAACTTGTAACGCTATGATGGAAACCGATGATATTCGGTATCATAAAACACTCATATTCAAATACTAGTGTGAGATCCGTAACTCAATGAAAGTTTACCCAATCTTTTTGAGATTTTAAAGAGGCATCGTCTTGCAGAAAGGTATTATTTTCTGAAAATTTCAAAAGTAAGCAAGGCACTATGAAGTCTTTTCATGAAATAAGACATTTTTTAAACAACATCATTATTGATTTAACAAATATTTATCGTTATATATTTTGATATTTTGTGATAACGAGGTTGTAAAAATAAATCTTTGAATAATATTTCCTGTTTTTTGTCTTCCATAAAAAAATTAACAAAGAAAAAGGAGTATTAATGTTTATAATGAATAATCAACTTCACATACAATTAATTTGTCTCAGACGAGGATGACAAACTTTTAAAAAAGTCATACGAAATCAAAGATTTCAACTTGTAGTTAATTCTTTGATAAATATATTCATTCAAAAACAATATCACTTATGAGCAGAGTTGTTCAGAGTACATTTCTCTACATTGAATAAATTCAAAGAAAATATAGTTCATGAAAATGTATAGTAGACTATCAGGCTTATTGAAACATTTTAAAGCGCATCTTTTTCTATTTAATGCTTATAAAGTTAATACATAATGTTCGTCATTTATATAAAAAAAACATTAGTTTTAGTACCATATAAATATTTTTCATTTTACTCAATCAAGTGATTAATATCATTCATTACACTGAAAATGATTACTATCGTCTAATGTAACAGAAAATGTAATGCAAATAAAAATTGTCCTCAGCATTACTTTATAACTTCCGTATTATTTACAGTTATGTTAAATCAGTAAATAAAAAGTACAAAGATTACTCTACATAAAGAATAGATATGAAATTGATTAACAAATAGATATCAATAGAAGTAAAAGTATTAAATAATATGAAGAATATGTTATGTAGAAAAACTAAAATACGATATCCTCTATTTCTTCATCAAATATTCTTTTATTAATTATTCAATGTAGTTATTATCATAAATGTCATGATATTTAAGTATATGTGAATATTATATCTCATTGAAAAATAAAAATTAACAAATTAATATTTAATAGAGCAAAACTTATTTATTCAAGACAATCCAAATAGAAGAAGGTAAAAATGATTGTAGAATACAATAAAAATGTTTCCTTCTTAAAACAATTACTCTTTATCACATGTTAAATCACTGATATTAGATGGAATTCATCCATTTAAACAATGCAGTATATAACACTATATGATCTTAAATATCAATATAGATCAATGTTATATATATTTAATGGATTTAATAATCATTAGATGAATACTATTACTAATTGTTTCTATCACACAAATAATATATACGAAATTGAAACTAGGTGAAAAACGGAAGAATATAATAAACAATTTATTTATAATCAATTTATAGATATTTAAATATAAATTAAAAGTATTGAGAGAGAATTACACTTACTTTCCTTTGGATCAATGCGACTATTGCTTTCTTTTTCTTGTTTAAATTTCTTTCTAATGATTAACAAAAAGGTAAAATATTGTCAAACAAATCTTGGTTTTTTTTGCCTACCTTTTTATTTTGTTTATATATGATAGAATCATTATATTATTCATGTATAAAAAATATCTCTTTATGAATCAATCAATAACAAATTAACAAGTTTCGTTGATTGATTCTCGTCATTAATAATTGTACATAAGTACTTCTATTTGAAGACCATATCTTGTGGGTACGTGATATTTTATTGCATTTTATATAATATACACAGTCGGAGAACAAGAAAACAAATTGTCCGTCTTATTATAATATATCTTTTTTTTTTCTTATGTTATTTTTATCATTGTATTGATAGCTATTGTGACCTTCTTCGATTTAAGTTCTGTCTGTCTATAGTATATGAAATAAAATATTTTCAAAAATTATCCTGAATCTATAAATCCAAATATGTGTAAATATTCAATCGTTGAAAAAACATCATTATTAGTAGATAATTATTGTATTTTTAAATCTTGTTTTTAAAACAAATAATTTGTATCTAAAAGTGATATTATAAACAGAAAGATTTACATTAAACTAGCCATAAAATGTATATGTCTAATCAAAACGGTCTTTTTTTATAACTTCGTATTATCATATTAATATCTTAACGATATCATGACCAAATGAATTCATATATTATGATGGAATAGTCATAGGTCTTGTCTATCTAGTGGTGTAAAAAGTTAAGCAATAATGAAGTTATAAGCAATAGAATAAATCAATAGATCGTATTCTAAATAAGATTAGAATGAATCTATACAAAATATATCCAAATCAATACATATAATGTAATTTTATCTCTATTTGCTACCTGATCTCAAAATCGATCCATAGTTCTAGAACAATTGGATTATGATGAAGCGAACTAAATCGTTTTTTTTTGTCAAGAATTGTCTTTTATATAAACAATTCGGTCTAACCAAAAGTTATCAGATTATTTAAAAAAAATAAAAAGACAAAGAGAAAAGTCGAGTTTTATTTTATTAAATGTTCAAAATAGTTATCATGATTATTTATACAAGGTTCTATCCTTTCTAATAGTTTGTCAAAAGTTTTTTAAATTTTTCTTTTGGAAGTGTTTTCATCACCTTGAATAACGCACGAACCAATGACTTTTTATCTGCTTGATCAGTTAAATTACGTTTGATATAATCATTTAGTCAATAATTACGTGGCGCAAGGTCAGGTGAATATAGTGAATGTGACATTATAATAATAATTTCTTCTGTTAAATAATTAATAACATCAGAATGAATATAGGGGTTGAGCATTACCTTGGAGCAATTTTATACCTCTTCTAGCTGCTGACTTCCTTTGTTTCCATATTTCCTTCACGAAAAGTTTGAGATAATTTCATTATAATAGTCGTGATCTATAGTCTTGCCGTCATCAACAGCATGTATAAGAACAGGACTGTTTGATTTAAATTTACCTCAAATCTATGCCTCATACCTGTTATAATATCACATAATCGTCAAGAGCCATCACGGAATTTCGCCAAATTTTCTCGACAAAGTTTAACGCGTTCTTGCTTTTGTTCAACAATCAGTTGATGAGGTACCCAACGTGATGTAATTCTTTTCATCTTAAGGCAATCGTGGATAATTCATTCTACTGTACCGTGAGACAGAAATGTCTCAGCTATAATATCTTCATAAGTTGAGTGGGGATCATTACTGATAACCTCTCATACTGATTCAATACTTTTATCTGCCAGCTCGGATACTGGACGACCAGATCGAAGATTATCATTGACATATCGGCGAGTTTTTTTTCCATCGAAACGATGTATAAATAAATATTTGAACATAGAGGTGGCCCCACATCTTATGGACTATTCACAATAATCTGACTAAACTTGAACAAAATGACTCCCGCCAAGTACTCATTCGTGTCATCCCAAGACATTCGTGGCGTCGTTCGGTGCACTATTGCGATGAGTCAACAATTACTACCAGCTCTCCATTGATCGGCGAAAGTATACTCACTACCGGTACCAATAGTATGTACTGATTTCAATACAGAATTTGACTATAGCAGTGGAGAAAGTTTAACTGACGTTTTACTGTATCGATACGCATCGACGTAGTGACGGAAAGTGAGTAAGAGTCATTCATTTTTAGATTTTGTTTAAACTAGTGCATTTTCTTTAAATGGCACAATTCACCCAAGACTGCCATGAATCCGATTGTTCGTCTTCAGATTGGGAAGATGCATGTAATTCGTATTCCAATGGCTGATAGTGACGATGATTTAGTACGATGTCGATGGGGCACTACATCGGAAGAGTACAGAAGTGTATGTGCACCCCAAGGTGTCTTACAATCAGGTCCATGTGAATTAACTTACAATGCAACTCAATTAGGCTATGAAGCTGTTGCTTTGGTGATTGAAGATTTTGATTCAGATAACAATGTGCTGTCGAGCATTCCACTTCAATTTCTCATTCAAATTGTCAATGGAACAAGCAATATGACCGATTCAAGTATCTGTACTCAACCACCTGTCTACATTGGTCTCTGGGCACAAGGAGCATGCATCGGGGTTGAATCAAACACAACAATGACTGAACATATACAAGTTCGAATTCTTTGTGTTAATACAAGCACCACTGTGGCTAACATTCTCACTGTATCCCCTTTGGGCATGATTAAGGGTTCAGTCAAACAAGATCCATTAGATCCACATTTATACACAATGCAAATTCAATGGACCCCTCGGACTGAGCAATATGGTCTTCAACAATTGTGCATAACACCAGCTGATTCTGAACAACAAACAAGCGAACAGGTGTGTGTCACATTTCAGGTCGATGTGCATGCGCCAAAATTTATGCTTGGTTCAATGGTTCCAACAGGAATTGTTGACCAAAATCAATCTATTTGGTCAATTTCCACTGATCGAGGCACTGCACCACCAAGACGAATGAGTGGAATTAATATTCGATTTTTCAAACAGTCAAACAATGAAGAAGTCTTTCGTGTTGATGTGTCTACAGATGTAACTGTCACTTATCAATTGCGGCAAATCACCTTCTATACGACAGGCTACACTTGGACTCAGGTAAATGATGGTGAATTTATGTGTAGTATGATAGTAATACTTAGTTTGCTTTAGGGCGACAGCTATTATATTCTTTTTGATGGTGGAGTAGCAACGATCAATAATTCATGCGGAGTCGAATCAGCACCAGTCACTGATCGTCACTTCTGGACATTTCAAGTTGCAACAAACCCGATCATCGAAGAAATAAGTACAACATCAATAACAGTTCCTCCTCCTACCACTACTACTACCGCTTGTCCAACCAATACACCTATAATATCGCCATCAACAACAACAATTATCCGTCCAACAGCTTCATGTCCTCGTCGACTCTCTTTTGGCACTATCTCCAATGAAACTACAAGTGCCAGCCAACCATCGTACGTCTTTTGTTTCAGTGTCAATAGTTCAATGGCTGATGTGACAATATCAGCCAATACTTGGGTATCTTACTCAGCATGGAAAACATCAGGAGCAGCTGATCCATTACTTGAATTATACTCAGAAAGTAATGGTCATCTATTAGCTCAAAATGACGATGGAAATCATCTAGCATTGAAGAATTGTTATGCTGCTGTGCTAAGCTATCGCCTTCGAAAGGGTGATTATCGGGTTATCGTCCGAAATCCAAAATGTGCTTATGGAACATTTGAGTTAAGGCCATTAGGCGAGAGTAATAATGGAGAAAAATAATATTTTTCTGAAACAAAATCATTTGTATTGCATTAAATCCATCCATTGTTGCATAAAAAAATAACTGAAAAGACAGCATCAATGGATTTACTGAAAGAAAAAAAAGAAATCTTGTAGATGATAGCTTTGTATAATAAAAATAAAATTCAATAATTCTGGATACCTATTTTGATCAGTACAGATGACTAGAAATGGCTACAAAGCAAGATGAGATGCATGATGCGCTACGAAAATCTTTTCGCCTGATTTTTCTACTTGGATAAAATATTCTTAGAATGTTTGTTGTACTCCCAATATTTTTACTGTATTTCTAAGAGGTTACCGTATTCTTCGAATTCTCATTGTATTACCGAAATTTCATTGTAATCTCAGAAATTCGAAGTCCCGGAATCGGCCATTTCTCCTTCGTCTAGTTTATGCAGAGAGTCTGAGCTTTAAAGCAATTTGACAATTGCATCGCTTTCCTCATGAATAAAAATGTTCTTCTATTTTCAAGTATAGTTTATCCAGTCGTTCTATCTCAGCGAGTTCAGATTTTCCTGATTTTAGCAATAAAATCGTCTAATCGGAATGGCGCAAAATAATTAGATCAGTCAAGCGTTTTACAAGTAACAAAGATACATAAATTGCGACAATCTCATCCGTTTTACTGTTCAATTGATCATATTGTTTGTCGATTTAATTTCGATTTCTTATCCTTGGAAATAATGTCGATTCGGGCTGTAGGTGTGAGAGTTGGTGAGTGCATCCTCATCCACACTCATAAATTTTTCTTAACATTCAGAATACAGAAATACAACCAATTTCTGAATATTGTCAGATTCATGTCTTTCAGGAGATACATTACATTACCACCTGTGTCTTATGATTTGACATTAACAAGACGAATGGTTTCGTTAGTTTAAGCAAATACACGTTACCAGTTGAAGATGCCGTATTCTATCAACTTTTTATGACGCATTATGATATTTATTTCAGCGAAATACGTTTATTTTGCGTGGTTAGTCTGTTATCAAAGGGGAAAAAATTGAGCTTACTTCTTGTCATGTCATAAGAATTTGATTCGTAGATCAAATATCTATTCTCAGCTGGCGTACTCGTGTATAAAAGAAAATAAGAAATTTCACTCCTTCTCTTTTTTATTAATATTAGTTACTTTTTATGAGCAAGAAATAGAGCATATGCCTTTATTAGTATGTGGAATCCATTGATGATGATGAAGATGATAAATGACCAAAATACCAAAGCTGGCTTCGTCCTCAGCTTGCTGACACTTTTACATAGTTCATTTGGATGTTTCACATCATTAATCATCTGTATTATGCTTATCTACAAGTTGTATTGCCGTGGTATGACAAGAGAAGATAGAATAACAATTCTTCTCTCTACAAACATCTATTTCTTCCTTTTAATCTATTCAGCAATAGTAGTATCAATGAATATTCAAACACTTGAAGGAGATTTATTTGACAAATCTTTTGCATCGCCATCATGTATCTTTGCAGGATATCTTTCTTTGGTAATTCTATCCACTATGTATATGGCGTTTATCAATCAGGTAAGTGAAAATGATCTATAGAAAATAATTAACTAGATGGGAGATTATCAGCACCGATTTTATACTTGAGTATTTTTAGGGTTTCTATCGTCTCTTACGCATTGTCTATTCACACAGCGTACGACGTCAATTTATCCGAATCTATGCTTTTATACCAATGATGGAATTTCTCTTTGCTGGTGGTATTACATGTCCTCTTCTATTTTGGCACGATGTTGTGTATTTAAAAAAAGAACATTATTGTTACCCATCATTTACAAATATTCGTGGAATTTGTTGGGCTGCATGCTGTGTTTACCTATTTCCTTCGATATGTTTATTAGTTATTTATATTCGAATAACCACTTTTATTCAAACACGATCGAATAACCAAACCTTAGCCGTCAAACAACGTCAAGATCGAGATTTTCTTGTGGTTCGACGAATTCTCCTCATGGTTGGTCTTTTAGTTCTTCTTGGTTTACCATCGAATGTTCTTATCGTAATGTATATCATTACAGGTATTGAACATCCTCTTATGGCTCGAATTTCATGGCTTCCAGTAGGCATATCGATAGGAGGATTGAGTATAGCATTGATATTTTCGATTCCTCAGATCAAATATATTCTTTGGAGAATGTTCAAACTCAATCAAATTCTACCTAACACTACGACGACACGCGAAGCAATTCAAATGCGAAACAATGCTGGTAGAGAATAAATGAATGGTTGTGATCAAGAATGTTTTTTTTTGTTAATTACTCAGTGAATAGTTGATTGAAAAGATGTTCGAGTGCATTTTCTAGGATAAATCTATATGGAGTATAATGTGTGTTTCTTGGCAACTGAGAATATCTTTCGTAGAAGGTAGTATGACAATCTTAATTTAATGTTATTTATAGTCGATTCTCATCAGACTTTTATTACGCATTACACGGCTTAAGTATAGACTATAGTGTTTCATCTCTTCTTCTTCAAATTAACGATGATACATTATTTATTGTAATATTATTGTAGGAGCAAACAAAGATGAACGTCATTAGGAAGGAGAAATATGCGTATGTTGACGATTTTCATATCGTATTCCCTCCCTCTCACCTGTTAACTAATCTTATTATATGTTCATTAGTTGTAACTTATAGTAGTAGAAATATGTTAGTAAATACAATCGAGAGTGAACAAACCATTTTGAGGGTGAAGATGTAGACGGTCGTGAGTATATTCTATTCATATTCATATTCAAGATTTGTTTCTGTTTTTCTTGATGAAATCCTTCACTATGCTTTTGTCCTTGTTAGAGATATTATTTGATGTATGTGTATCGGCACACACGATCTTTTCTTTTTCTCTAATAAAAAAATGAACTGAAAACATATGTATATGTACTGAATACAGAAAAGAAAAACTAGATATCGATGAGAAAGAAATATATGATAATAAATGTAGGTCATAAAGAATAAACTGTATATAAGCGGCATCACGGTAGCATACGATCTTATTAAACATATTGTGGCAGTTTATTTGGTTTTGGAAAAAAAATATTACAGAAAATTTTTTTCAATTACAGAAAAAAATAGACCTGTTTCGCATAGAAGTTCAACTCACACTGCACTGGTTGTACTACTATTACTCATTTAGCTAAATACAAATTATTCTAATTATTGTTTGGATAGTATTTTGTCCATCTTATTTAACAAATTGATGAATTTCGTTGATAATAGTCGTTATTGACATTTGATGCTATTATACTGTTTTGCTTAAATACACACATGAATTTTCACAATATAAGCCGTGATAAATGATTTATTATCACTTTATTATACAAAGTAATTTAAAAATTTCTATACCATGATTTAAATCTATTGAGAATAAATATATTTCATATAAGAAAAATAAAATGAAGAGTAGTTATCATTTTCTATATTTCCTTTGTCTAACATAAGCAAATAAAATCATTTCAAATGCAATGATATAGATTTTAATGTGTAGCAAATGTAGTAAACTGTTTGAAAATAAAGCATATTAAACCAACATAAAAAATCATTTGTAAAAGGATGAACATATTGAAAAAATAATTCGCATAGAAGATTAATAATTCATATTTAGATCAATTGTTCGATGAAGTGTTAATCATAAGTATCCATGTTCAATTAGTCTACTCCTCCGCATATATTCCATAGATTTCAAGAAGTCAGAAGGTGCTCATCGAAACTGCCTAACTCCTTCGAGCCCTCAATCTATTAAAAAGTAGCACTCCGACGATTCGATCTAAAATTTCAATATCCATTAAAAGTCACAAATCGACGGATCAAAAAGTGTATCGGATGATCACTTGGGTTCGATGCTAATTTACATGTTAGAAGTAGTGGCGGAGCCAGGAATTTTTTTTGGAGGGGGCTGAGCCCCGGAAAATTTTTTCTGGGGGGGGCTGAGCCCCGGAAAATTTTTTCTGGGGGGGGGGGGCTGAGCCCCGTTTTCAAGCTGAAAATCAGTGTATTTCACTATTTTAATGCTAGATCATCTCAATCCTGGGGGGGAGGGGGCTCAAAGGTTTCTGGAGGGGCTAAGCCCCCCCTGGATCCGCCACTAGTTAGAAGTGTATCGAATAAGAGCTGAAAACAAGAAATTCAATTTATTAAGATTAATCAGGAAGTTAGATCGTCAGATTTTGAAGATTCAGTTAAACGTGAGTTGAACTCTAACATATATGGACATGATTCAAATGTGTATTCGATCAGATTATAAATGATGGTATGATTTGCTCTAGACACCTGAGTCAATTAGTATCGAAACAATATTGATTTATCTGAAAGAACAAATAAACTAACAAAAGAATCATTTTGCTTTTTAGAGCAACATGTGAATGTTTTTAAAGTTCTTTGTGAATTAGTCAAACAAATGAAAGAACTTGTTCTTCTTGATATCCATGGCGAAAATTACAAAGAAAAAGTCGAACCTTATATGCAGTCTAGTCGATCTTTCAGTGAGATTGTGGGAAAGAAAAACTACTTTTCTGGTGTTTTTTTTCATTTCTATCAAAAAACAACATTTTTCGAACAGTTAAAAAACTGAATAATATGAATTCAAAAATCATTTTTGAAAAATCTATCATATACGATTCGATATGTCTTTATCTTGTCTTTTCAACAGTGAAAATCGCAATTCTTCATCTTGTGTCTATGAAAAGTTATTCAAAAAATATCCATCCGACATTTGTACTACTACACTATTTCACAACAAAACTAATCTTCCCAAAATTTTATTATCATGATATCAGTTGAAGAGTGAAAAAATAGCACAGAAAACTAGCATCTTTGGATTGCACTAAGGATATATCGAATGTCCTGAAATATTTGAATTATGATAGATTTTGCATACATCTCAGTATGGATAAAAGATAAAAAATTTGACTTACTTTAAAAAATGAACCGTAAAAATCTCTTCTAACGTATTCTAATCATTTTTTTCCGTGGTCACGACTGAACTTTTATATATCAGCGCTTCTTCCCACCGTATTTAAAACTATGACAATATTTCACAATCTTTTTTGTTTTATAAACATGTTAATACCATGTGTTTTGTCAATATTATACTAAAAATACTCAATCACGTCTGCGTCTTATCTACTACGTATTCTTCCGATCTTTTCAATGCTCGAATTCTGTGTCAATCAAAACTATTTTGACATCTTTATATTGCAGTTTGACGAAAGAATAGTTGATAGATCCATGTTCTGGATAAAATTTAACACTTCATCATAATTTTCAATCTTGCAAAAGTTGGATTGATTGAACCGACGCTACAATCAGTCTTTAACGAACTAATCAACTATGTCTTTTGATAGTCCCTAATTTCCACTTGTGCGCAAGTTGTTCAATGTCTTTGCAGACTATGAACTGTGTATTTCCACATAGTATTTTTTAAATTTATTTTACAGAAAAAAAACATCAACGCAATGCAAATGACTCAATCACATTTTTAAAATCAAAGCTAAACGACAAAATTTGGTCTTGGTATAATAATTTACCTATAAATTCATAATTTGTGTTCCTTTCGTTAATGATTCACATACATTTTCTCTTATTTTCTCTACGATTTGCTTCATACCACAAAGCTACTCCTGTTATTAATGCTCCTGTCAACTCCCATATTACTATACCAATAAAACCTTTCGGTGCATGACCATTCATAATAATCAAAGTGAATACGACAACTGATAACAATCGGAAAGCAACTGTAAATTGATAAAATTTTGTCCATTGATTCCAGGCTGCTAGCACATAATAAATACCCATATTAAATGAAGCCATCGATGAAGAAAGTAGAAATGCTATGGTATAGTCGCCATCTTGATGCTTTGATCGATCAAGAACAGAAAAATTCATTAAGTTTAGCATTGTTTCAGGACTAATTAAACCGAGTAAGCCTGTTGAGATAGCTATTAGACCAAAAATGAATATGGTCAAGTCAGATATAGTTCGAATCATTATCTATAATATAAATTTTTGTGTATGCTAACTATTCTATTGTTCTGTGATGTCTAAAATAGAACATATTCTTGTTGGTATAACAAATAAAAAATTAAAATAATAGCAGTGAAGAGAAGACAAATATTGTAGAAGAATCTAATGTATTAAAAGAAAGTATGGATATTATGCTGGAGGCACATAAAATTGTCGAATGGTAATTGAATGTAGCACGATATAGTAGATGTACATAGAGAATACATATTTGAAAAATATTCACTTCAGTTACTACTTGTGTTTTTATGGTATGATTCTCAAATTTGAGATTCATAGTATGAAATTTAAGGGTTAGACTTCATTCAATTAAGCAACTTATATCGTGAAAGAACTCAAACTGTTTGCTAAACAAATATCTTGAAAAAGATTCACACATAAATTTTTTCCAGTCATCAGTATAGTTTCAAAACTAATTTAATATTAGATGATATATTTTGATTATAATCTAATCAATTTGATTTCCTCACTAATGAATTTTTCGTACCTCTAAAATATTGTCACTCTATCTTAGTTAAAACGAAGAGAAATAATCATTTTTTTTTATCACTTCTTTGTAGTAAAATTACTGTAGCTAACAAAGAAGTAAAGTAAATTGCCATCCTAAAGTCCGCAGAACATGCTACACGTGTCTCTCTTGAGTTGTGACAATTTTAAAACGTAGTGAAGAAGTACATATATATATTTTAAAATGAAAATTGTAACTGAAATACTTTTGTACTGAAACTTGTGAACAATTAAAGATTCGAAAGAGTATAAATAGTGTCTCATTGATGCCGTCTGTTGAAAAAAAACAATCCTCAATAGTAATCTCAATGAGAAGTGAGTATTTGGTTGATCTCGATGTGAAAGAAGCGTTTTTTTTGTCATTAAACTTTTTATGAATTGAGATATTTTTCAGATATTCATAAAAAAAAAATGCATAGCGAAATCTTTCCTGTATTTTTCTCAATAGTAGACGAGATTCACATGTGACGTAAAATTAAATGAAATACGACATTTTCTTGAATATGTCTCACATGCTTGTTCTTTAGGAAATAATGTTGCATGAAGTCAAGATTGAGATAAAATACCCAAGCATTGTTCCTGATCAGACAGAACAGAACCTATGATTTATTTTGCACAATATTTCAAACGTAATCATGACATGTTTTTACAAAGATGGAGAAAACAATAATTATTTTGCCTCTTTATTATTGTTATATCTTCTTATTCTTATTAACTATTTTGATCATTATTTACTCTTAATGTTATAAATCAAACCAAATACCAATGATTAACAACAGCCTTTTATTTGTATAATACTTCAGACGTCAACATTTGATATTGAAATAACAAGAGACGGATGCAAATTTGATGATTCTTATTCCTTCCCTTCACATTTAAACATTGTATGTTCAGTCCTTCTCGAATTTTCTCTCTAATTAACTGATTTCTCTTGAAATTAGTATTTCAAGTAATTATAACAGATGAATTCTTATCTTATCATCTCGATCATTTATCACAGTCTCGAGCAATATCTGATGATTCATTGGTAATGGTAAATCAATGTATATAAGAAAGTTTATTACTTCTATAGAAAAAAATCATTTTATAAGTTAGATCGATTTCGATTAGCTTGAAATTGGATTATGATTGTGTAATCTATGTCAATAATATTGAGCTGCCATTCAAAAAACTTCTTAGTGAATGGAATACTATTCCGAGTTGGAATTTAAACAAACTAAATGGAGAAATGAGACTGAGCAAGCGCAGTATTGAGTGTGATCTGAATGGCATTGACTTCGTTATCTCAGTTGACCCTAATTATGCTGATCTTAATGATGATATTTTACTTCAAGTTTATATCATCTAGGAGAAAATCTCTCTTCATCTATATAGCTCTGGTCTTGACGAATTAGCTATGAAATTCATAAAGAAACGATCAGGATTCATCCATGATCTATATCGCCTAACGAAATTATAGAATGGTACGATCGGTTTCGAGTTTCATTGAATACTTGACATTAAAATCAGGACAGTAAGAAGAAACAGCTGTAGTCAATAGCATACGATCGATGTTGTCTGGTTTTCATTGATTTCTTATTCGTTTAATCTAATATAAAAAAATCAAAATCTTATTTTCTGACTTTTACGATAGAAAATTCGAATAATCCATACAACAATTTTCTAATCGACACTTAATCATTGCATCAAACTACTATTGTATTCACAACCAGATCTTGTCAGTTTACTTTCAGTAACAATGAACTTGAATTCTCTCTAAACAATGATTGGTATATGCAAAATGATAACAAAAAAGTCAACGATTGATTGTACGTCATGAGAAATTTCATTCTAATTTTTTTGAAAATTATAATACAAGTAATGAAACATGTTCTTCAATTTTTGTCCAATATAATTCAATATCAATCGAAATGTAAGGTCGCAGAAAATGCCATGTTGACTATCAAAAAGTTGATCAATTGTTCATTCTACCACGAGGAAATATCAGAGACGCCAATAACACACAAATATGAGGTTTTTGGTATTACTTTTTATCCTATCACTGAACACGATAAAGCTATACGCCATCGTTATGTTAATGATTTGTTAAAATTTTTGTGAATAAAAACCATTGACATTACAGATGTATTGTTATTATTAAAAAGAGACCGCGTACATTTGTTCTATTATATTCATTTATGAAATACGAACACATTTCTCTATCTAATATTTAGAAATTTAGCTAGATTTTATACATTTTTTGGAATAAAAACACGATGTACATCGCTTTGTTGCTTATTTTGCATTTAATGAATAAATAATATCAAATCTATTGTTGTTTTTTTTTAATGCATTGTAACCAAAATATAAACTTGAAATTAATATTAGAAAAGTTAAGAATTAAATTGATAAAATAAAAGTCTTTAAATTACAAAAACGAAGTTATCTTAACCAGACATAGATTTGTTAAATATTCTATTTAAATATATCTTTGTCCTTTTCATTTAAACTTATTAATGTTTGATGCGTGATGATGGCGTGATAGGGATGCTGATAGAAAAAATGAAATATTTTGTTTTCTTCCTTCGTCATGCTATCATATGTTAAACATCATATCTAAACGAAATTTAAATAGAAGATTCTACATGTCTCTATTCGTCAATTCTCAATAAAAGTATATATAAAGAAATAAGGAAGTATAAAATTGTAATGAATAATTCAGAAATATTATTTAACAATAAAAATCCTCTACGGATTAAATCGATATGTATCAAGATTTTCTAATCGATAAAGGGTGGACCAGAACTTCTGATTTGATGTGTATAACTAATCTTTTTTATATTAAAATACAGGCTTAGTAATATGCTTCACACAAAAGGAAATTAATCACGAAGACGATCTCGATATTTTTATCTGAACTCATGTTTCTTAGGTTCGTTAAAATGAATTCTTTTTGAAATGGAAAATCTGTAGAGAATCATACCTAAACTTTAAGTTCAGGCTTTCAATCAAGAAAACTAAGCAAATTATACGCAACCTGTACAATTGAAAGTTTTGTAAATTCGATATTTTTTCGACTCGAACGTTTTTGTTATTCTACTATTACAGAACTTTTTTAAAAACGCCACTAGAAGAAGAAAGTCCATGTTAATTTTTTTCTGTTTTATGACCCATATTTCTAAGCCTACAAATGTGAGAGTAGATTAGCCATAGGCTATTTTGTAGAGCGTCTTTTACTGTGTCTTGTTATTATAGGGATACATTTCTAACCATGTATTTTAATACAAAAAAAATTAGTTCTGTATGAGTTTTCAGAGGACAAATTCACTATTAAGTATTCTCAAAAATGCCTAATCATATATTGTTAACTTGTTTATACTCTACTTCTTTCTTTCACTAATATAATTTCATGTTACTAGATAACGTTATAAAACAAAAAGGGCAAAACAGTTCGTTTTTTTTTATTATCAAGAGGTGTCATAATAGAAAGACCACACTCGATATTCTTTTTCATCCTATGCGTAAGTATTGACAGATAAGAAAAGTATTTGCACAACAATAACAGCATCAACAGTAATACAATAACATACAAATGACTGAGGAACATATATCATTACCTATTATTGATGTTAGTCCATTGCTCATTAATGATTTAAATGATAGTAGACAAGAAGAAACAGCTTCACAAATTCATCAAGCATGTCGTGATTGGGGATTTTTCTATGTTATAAATCATGGTGTTCCAATGAAATTACAAGAAGAATTAATTGAATTAAGTCGAAAATTTTTTGCACAATCATTAGAAAATAAAATGAAAATAGCAATGAATAAAGGTGGTCGAGCTTGGCGTGGTTATTTTCCAGTTGGAAATGAATTAACAAGTGGAAAACCAGATGGTAAAGAAGGTCTTTATTTTGGAACAGAAATTGATGATGATAATCATCCAAAAATTTGTAATAAAATACCATTACATGGACGTAATCAATTTCCATTAATTGGTAATAATGAAAATGAATTTCGTCATGTTATATTAACTTATATGACAGCTATGGAAAATCTTGGTCGTTTAATTATGTCTAGTCTTGCATGTTCACTTAAATTAGATAAAGATTATTTTAATAAAAATTATTTTCGTAATGAACCCACTTGTTTATTTCGTATATTTAATTATCCAGCTTCATTTTGTCAACAAAAAGGAAATGAAAATTTATGGGGTGTTGGAGAACATACTGATTATGGTATGTTAACAATATTATTACAAGATGATATTGGTGGTTTACAAGTTAAAACAAGTAAAGGAGAATGGATACAAGCCCCACCAATACCTAATACATTTGTATGTAATATTGGTGATATGCTTGATCGAATGACAGGTGGATATTATCGATCAACACCACATCGTGTACGTAATTTATCAACATTACATGATCGATTATCATTTCCATTCTTTTTTGATCCTAATTGGGATGTTGATGTACTACCAATACCGATGGAAGGTATAAAAACAATTGATGATGATGCTGAACATCGATGGGATAAAACAAGTGTACATACATTTCGTGGTACATATGGAGAATATCTATTGAAAAAAGTTAGTAGAGTATTTCCAGATCTTGCTCAACAACAAACTATTATTGAATCAAATTAATATTAAATTATATAAAGAATTTTTTTTTTTATTTTAACATTTATAAATTAATAAATATGAAATATAATTAAATAAAAAGTTAAATTTTAATATAAGTCTTCCTGTTACATAATCACTCATGATAAAACTTTAAAAGTTATTACTAAATATAATAGTACAAAATTTTATTTGAACACTCTTTGAACTTTTAGTTAAATTTATTTTGATTGTTCTATTATATAAACAAAAATCTCTTCTAATGCTTTTTTCTTATCAATAACAAATATTTTTAGACTAATTGACTAAAGTATTGATGTATAATAGCAAGAAAATAGGTACTTATATTCAGTTGTGATACTAGCGACATCTTGAGGATAATAAATTTTCTATAATTTGACAAATTGAATCAATATTAAAAGAAATATTTGTTATATATCTTTTAATTCTATTATTATATTATAAAAAAATGATATTAAAAATGAATATTTGTTGCATTTTAATTGGTTAATCATGATATACCAACTCATGCTACTTCTTTGTTTATTGAGCTCGATTTGATCATGTTTTAATTGAACTTCGCTCGTTTGTTTTTAAATTAATGGAGGCAAATCATCTGTTACATAGTGGTTATTTTAATGAAACTCTTCGTTCATGGCATGGTTCTAATACATTACTTAATATAAATCAATTAATCTATCCCGTATTTGTCACTGATCTTGTTCCAGATGAATCGAGTGAAGAAATTCCCAATTTTCCAGAACAATATCGTTATGGTATTGATGCACTTATTGATCATTTATTACCATTAGTTAATAAAGGTTTACGAACAATTCTTTTATTTGGTGTAACACAAAATTCAAATAAAAATCCTAATGGTGAATATGCATCATCAAAAGATTCACCTGTACGACGATGTTTACCAAAACTTCGTTCAAAATTTCCATCATTAACTATAGCTGTTGATCTTTGTTTATGTGGTTATACATCTCATGGACATTG